>CAUYRT010025608.1:0-30250 GCA_963574885.1 Lepilemur ruficaudatus | reverse complement strand
AAAAAACCTTCCTAAAAAGAAAAGTCCTGGACCAGATGGTTTCACACCCGAATTTTACCAGACCTACAAAGAGCTGGCTGGCGCTTATCCTTTCTTATGAAAAATTCTGAAACTCCTTTTAACATCTTGATTATGGTTCTTTCTTTCTTTCTCTCCCTTTAGTATCATTTTTCCTCCTCATAGTCTCTTCATATACTCTCTTATGCAAATAGTTCTTCTTTCTTTTTCAGAACCATAATAGCTAACATTTATTGATGCTTACTCTTTTTCAGGCACTGTGCTAAGTATTTCATTACATTATCTCATGTAATCCATGCAACAATCTTGTTATTCCTATTTTCAGAGGAGAAACTGAGGCTTTGGGATGTCAAGTGACTTGCTTAAAGTTACACAGCCCCCAAGTTTTAGAGCTGAGACAAGACACCATGTGTATCTGGCTGTGGCCAAGCCTTCCAGGCCCATGTTCTTAGGTTCTCTGCTGTGGTATATGTTCATTATAGAATGTTTGGAAGAAACATAAAAGTAGAAATATGCCTTATAAAACACCCATAATCTCTACTCTCACAAAGAACCAGAGCTAAAACTCTGCTATATTTCCTTCCAGTATTTTTTAAGCATAATAAACAGAAAATTTTAAATTTTTGACACTTACTATGATTTGGTGATCATTTGTAATGAATTAACATAAAAATATATAAAATCACAAATCTTATTTTAACAGCAGAACATATGTTAATACCTATGACAGAATGGATATTATATGTTATTTTAAATTTTATTGTCAAAGTGGAGCAAATAATTTATTAAGTATCATTTGACCTTTTGGTGATACTATATCATGTTAGAGAATATTTAATTGTTTAGTGTAAAATTTAGATGTGGTTTTGTGAATATGTGCTAAGGATAAAATAGCCTTCCTGTTTCTAAGCTATTTTGTCAATGAAATGAACCAGAATTTCTGAAGGAGATTCTAGAAAAAAGGTTTAAATTAATGTTTTAGTCTTGTGGACAATTCTAGTCCATACAATGAAATTGCTGCAATGAATATTGTGTACTTATATCTGAAACAACCACTGCTGAAAGAGTGAAACCATCAACTTAATTTTGTTGGTGGAGTGAGAGGAAGTCTGTACATAGATGACTTTCTAATACGAAGACTAAGAAATATGGTAAAGGCTGCACTTTTTACTATGACAAAGTATTCCCTGAGTTTGAAGCTAATGATATATTTATATGCTTCACAATGAATACAATTGGTGGCTTTACTCACAAAGGTTACTTACTAGTAGGGAGAACAAATTAATTTTAAATAGCTATGACCCTGTAGTCAAATTCTGTTTCAAACGATTGGGAGGAAGGGAAGTTCAGTGCCCTAGTTTGGCTTGACATTCTTGCCTCTCTATTTTGAGAATTCGAATGTAAACTACCCCTATAATTTTTTTTTTTTAATTTAAAACAACTAACTCTGAGTATCTTTGTGTCAGCATAGGTTCTTGAAAAAGAAAAGCCAGGTTAAAATCATTTCTCTGACCTCACCAACACTTTGACCTTGTCAGTAAAATTCTACTATCTATAAAATAAGGATCAATGCATCATAAATTGTTTATGTGAGAGCAAACAAGTACAGTGACTAGACTGATATTGCACATAGTAGGTCCTCTAAAAATTTAAATTTCCATCCTGTTCACTGTTTAACAAATCCCCGAACACATCTTTGATGTACTTATAATAAGCAACAACTTTCAGATCTATAATATGTTACAATTTACACAAACATCTGTACACATAGTATCTATTTTCTCTTCTCACCAACTCTGGCCATACTTACTCTCTTTTCATGAGAAACTGAAGTTCAAAGAGATGAAGTGACTTGACTGTGGTCACACAGCTGACAAGGAGCTGGGACTCACATCCATGCCTCCTGACTGCTAGTCCTAAAGCTGCCTACTTGATCCACATATTCAGAAACAGCCATCTGATTTGGGCTGTGATTTCTCACACCAGCAATTGAAAATTAAGGATCTTGCTGTATACAAAATGAAAAAAATTAGTAGTGTTTAAGTAGATATAGCCTCCAGAATTTTTTTTAAATGTCGGCCACTCCCTTCTGTGAAATGCAGTGTTTTAACATATGATTAGTATTCTGAGCATAGAGTGATGGTAAACATTATGTTTTGCATTATCATGAGATGGCAAAATTACCCACTCTCAAAGGACCAGCTGCTGCAGGGCAGCTGGCACCCGTGATGCCTACATTCTCAAAACTATTTTAATTGGTAGTTTCCCGTGATATTTTTTAGGCAGTCAGAGAGGAAATGTATGTGTAAATCTATTAAAGCCATAGCATCTGCTATGATGAAATGACATCACTGAATCTTGGGAAGTGAAATGTTGCATTGCAGGATTTTGAGCCTGCTCAGTGTTCTCATTGAGGCGAGAGTTCCTATAACTCATCTCCTCAAAAAGGTATAGAAAAGTTATGGACAAAAAATATAGGAAAATTATTCCTATACCTTCAATATAATATTTCCATTATAGTCTTATAATTTTGAATTGATATGCACAACATACATGAAACTGTTCATTCCATTAGATATATGTGGTCCTAATAGTGAAAAAGCCCAAATTTTAAAATAGGAAGACCTGAGATCAAATTTAATCTCTGCCCAAATTGCTGACAGCTTTAAGCAAAGAACTTAACCACTTGGAACTATTCTCATTTCTATAATGTTGACAATAAGTCTTCTTCCACAAGGTTATAGAGAAGATCCAATATTTTAAAATATTATAAACCAGGAAATATTACACTGCTATCAAGAGCAACCATACAGTAGGTGTTTATTACATATCAGGGTCTTTGCTAAGGGCTTATATGTATATTATCTCATTTAATCTTCCCCCCAAACCTTCATAATAGATATTACTATTATATCTAATTTACAGAGAAAAATATGGAGGCTTAGAGAGATTAAGAAAATTACCCAAGTTTACAAACTTAGGAAATGCAGGACCCAATAATTGAACTTAGACTTATTCTTTGACCCACTCAACAAATATTTGCTAAGGCATAGATTCCCTGAACAAAATTCGACATTGTTTGCAGGAGGAAGTGGGAAATGGAAGTTGGGTAAGCATCCAACTGTGTTCACTTTACCCTGGCGACTGTGTAGGGAATGGATTAAAAGGTGACAAGAGAGAATCCAGAGAGACTAGATAGGAGGTTGTGAATGTAATCCAGGTGAAAGATGATGTTGACTTCAACCAGGGTGATGGCAGTGAAGGTGAGGAAACCTGGATGGACTGAGAATCCATTTTGCAGGTAAAACTGGATGTGCAGTGGTGGCAGAAAAGAGGAGTCAAGTAAGGGAAGCCCCTCACTTTTGACTCTGAGTGTCATGGCGACTCGAGATGGGGAACACTGAAATGAATGTGCAGAGTGAGGGAAAGAAATCTTTCTAGTCACAAGCTCCATGCTTTTAGCCATTATTAATGTTATCACTAAGAGATTTGAAGTCCATAGCTACATAACTTTAAAATACCAGAAAAGTTTGTGGAAAAGTCAAATCATTCCTTTCCATGTGAAAATGGAAAAAAAGGAAAGTTTGACATAGAGCTTGCCACAGTTCTTAGTTTACAATGTACCTAAGACAGGATTGTCTGAGATTCTCTTTGAACTTTGATAAATTTGAACTTCAGTATTTATAACATTATGAGGTAAATGGGGGTGGAGAAAACACTGGAAGATAATTTTCCAGAAAGCTAACAGGTCTATTTTAGATGGTTGTCATGTATATTTTTTCTTCTTTCTATATTTTTATATTTTTTTAGATTTTCTAAAATGATTGTATGTTATCTTTTATAACTAGTAAATTTAAAATTTGAAAAAAATTAATCTATAAAGGTACATTTGTTATGTCTATATAGTCCAGAGTAATAAGTTCTGAGAACCATTCAAATTGCAACCTTTAGTCAAACCAATTAAGATAATGATAGAAATGACAAAAGACCTTAAAATACATATCCTTCTTACTGTGCTGTATGTGATGCAGTCCCAGTCAGAGTGGACTGGAGTTCAAGATAGGACTTGATCAGTGGTGTGGTCAATGTGAAGAAGGCTCAGAAGGCTGAACAGTTAAAGGTTTCCTATATTTCCTTCATTTGAAGTATCCCTCCAAATTTGAACATTTGAAAATTTCTTACACTCTTTACTTCTCCACATCGTAAGGTTAGATAATCATGTGGTATTCGCTAAGAAATCCTCCTAGCTACTCCTGAATCTTGTCTCTTTTCCTTCCCTTCAGGGTCAATGATTGTATCTTGCGGGTGAATGAAGTCGATGTGTCCGAAGTTTCCCACAGTAAAGCAGTGGAAGCCCTCAAAGAAGCAGGGTCTATCGTTCGGCTATATGTGCGCAGAAGACGACCTATTTTGGAGACCGTTGTGGAAATCAAACTGTTCAAAGGCCCTAAAGGTAATAAAAACGTAAATGACTCTTGATAAGACAGACATAAGTGACAAATCATTTGGCTGAAGTTTATGCCACAACCCGTCTACGATGTACTCTCTTTTATCCTCTGCCATTTGGTGTTTACTAAAAGATTTGAAATTCCATGATAGTGGTGTTTAGAGAGAATAATGAAAATCAATACTCTAAATATGAGCTCAAATAAGAAAAGGATAGGTTTATGTAGGAATGTCCTTATACACAATAACAACAACCACCATTTATATTTTTCTATAAAATTTTATTCTTACTGGATCATCATAACTTGGCTAGTATAGTAATACTATTTTTTGGATATAAATGGCAAACCATTCATTTAGCAAAACAGTAATGTAATAGTAATTAAAATAATCTATACCAGTATAACAATTATATTTTTTATAACATTGTTGTGATTTGTTTAAAATTTTGTGATATTCTTATGTGTTGTACCCAAATACTACATAACATTTTGCACTTGCAATAGCCAAAGTAAGTTAATTTTTTTTTTTTTTTGAAATGTTTACAAGTCTCTTGAGGTTATTATAGTCAGTCAGGGAATTGCATAAACAGTGAGATGAATTATCATCATTTTAATTTTTAAGAATAGTCCTTTGAGTTCTGTTCTTCAGAATGATGACATCTTAAATTAGCTTAATAGTATTTGAACTATTTTATAAAAATCTATTGATTAGTTTAAGAGTACTTAAATATTTTAGAAGACTATGACACACTATACTCTTTAAGTAAATAATTTATCTTTTCTTTAAAATCCACTAAATTTCTAATGCTATATGAAATTTTAAAAAATAAGCATACAACCTTCTGGGAGGTAGTAATGGGTGGTATTTAAGATCTTCATTCTAAGAGTCTGAGATCTTAAATACTCAATCAGACAGGACTGAGTTTGAAAACCTAGTACAGCCATTCACCAGCAGAGTCGTCTTGATTGGACCAATCCCCTCATTAATAAATGAGGATCATAATGATAGTGTATATCCATAGGGGTATGAGGATTCAACATTAATAGCTGGTACATGATGAGAAGTAGAGCCTGGTGATTAGGAATACGGACTCTAAAGCCAAAGTGCCTCAATGGAACTGTAGCTCTGAAGCTCACTACCTGTTTGACCTTGAGCAAATTGCTTAATCTGAATTTTCTCATCTACAAAATGCAAATAAAAATAGTACCTGTTCCTAATGATGTTGTGAGGATTTGATGATTTGATTCACGAAAAGTATTTAGGAAAAGGCCTGGCACAAACTGACTGCTCAACAAATATTAGCTATATGTGCATGTTATTTGTAGTATTATCCACTACATACAGTTTTAGCCTTTGTAACAATTGTTTGGAAATATAATTAAAATACTCGGAGATTTCTAATGCGTTAAATACAAATGCACTAAAATCACAGAATTAAATCTGGAAAAAAATAAAACAAGTAAAGAATTGTCATACCACAATCTCTAGTGGTATGAAAAAAGACTTTCTACCCTGCATGTTTATTAAAATCATATTCACAAAGTGCTTTAAAGCCAAACAAAATGGTCATACCTATTATTCCTATTAAAAATATATATACTACATATAAGTAATATGCAGCTATTTCTATAATTCAATTAACAGCAATTATTTAGCACAGCCCTAAGACAAACACTAATTTTAAGCACTCAGCAAAGTAATACCATCCATCTATAGTCCTCCTGCTAGCTGAGTCACTGGATGACCTCCAGCTATGCAGAGATGCTGTTGATGACTGAAACTTAATTTTATCAGGAACACAGTTTTTGGATCTTTATTTTTCATACTAGGACCACCCTCAGCTGGTTTACTGCAGTCTGAACTGTTTTCTCCCGTGAGCCTAGAGTTGGGCAAGAATTGCCATGGGACCAGGACAGGGGAAATGGGGAGCAGTAAGCATTTATCAACCAGGTATACCTTGACAATAACCCAGTGAAAGTACACAATGTATGGGAGATGGTTGACATTGATCTGCTGAGAGAAGAACAAGAAAATTGTTTGAAATAACTTTGTATCCCTGAAAGCAGGCCCCTGTCAAATCCCTGTAGAGGGGTGTGAGCCTGTGTAGGCCTGTTGGGATTATGCTGAGTCACTCATATTTTTTTGTACTGTCATTATCCAGAGGTCACTGACGCGGATTTGTTTCTCTATTTAAAGCTTATTGATTTACAAGAAAAGAAACTGTTTTAGTCATTGTTTAAGTTCCTAATGCCTCTCCCAATGCCTTAAACAAGAAGTGCTGAATCACAGTAAATTGAATAATGAAATTAGATTCTACACGAAATCTAATGATACCTTGCAATCTTAACCTCGCTTAGTACCTTATGGGTCTTTATTTTTGAATTATAAGATATGTAAAAGAAATTTCTACCAACATTTAACTCACACCATTTAAAATTTCATGCACCCTAGAGGATAAAAATGAATCAGATGCAGTCTCCGTCCTCAAAAGTTCTAATAGGAAAGATACATGCAAGGTCAATTAACTTTAATACAAGATAGAGTGAAATCAGATCTGTAATGGAGCTTGAGCCAGGATTTCAGTGGGGGAAAAGGACCAGAGAGCCAAATGCTCCAGCAAATTTAAAATTTAACATGTGCACACAGGTTCTTATCTGCCCTTCTTTGAATATATGAATACTCCACAGTAAGTACCAACAATCTAGCCAACTGAGCTAACTCTATTCAATTATGTATATATTATATAATATAGCGCTATCTAGATATACATTAAATCAATCCTTCAATGATTCCACAAATATGTATCAAGTATTTACTGTGTACCTGGCACAGAGCCAGACAACAGGGATTGACAAAGAATATAGAGAGAATTCTTGTTCTCAAGGAGATTATAGTCTGGTAAAGAAAATTTCTATAATATAAATTGGGGAAAGTGCTATGAATAAATGTAAAAGATTGTTAACAGGGAGCCAATTAAATAGTGTGTCAAAGGAGGTTTTATAAGCAAGTGCCACTAATGCTAAGCCTTGGAATATAAATTAAAACAGTTTAGCCAAATAGAGCATTCGAGACGAAAGTAAATGCATGTGTACATGAAGGCTCTAGTATGGAAAAAATCTTGATACTTTTCAGGAGTCTAATGACAGGACAATGAATGACATGAGGTGATGTGGCCAAGGTAAGCAGGGGCCAGATCATACTTAGCTTTGTTGGCCACATTTAAAGATTTGCGATTACATTTAAGTGCAAAGGGAAGTTATTGCACAATTTTAAGCATGAGAGAAACGTGACAACATTTGTCATTTGGGGAAGAATATTCTGGTTAATATGGAGAAAATGGATTGAAGGGCACAGAGTGAAAGTAGAAATCAGTAAGTGGTTACTTGGAGAAGGTAGAAAAAGATGAATGGATTTGAGCTATGTTGATCCCTTTCATTGGTAAACTAGATGTGGGGATTGTCAAGCATGAGGCCCAGTTTTCTATTGGGCGTGTCCTTTGTGAGACAGGGAGGACTTTGAAGAAATCTCTGTGGAGAGATGATTAGGAATTCAGGTTTGGACATGTGGGAAGCCTGTGATGCTTCTCAAAGATCTCGAGGAAGCAGAACTGGAGAAGATCTATATGAAAACCTTGTCAATTAATATACTGATTTTCCCCTATATTTTATGAAATATCTGGATTTGGGAAATATCTGAATAATTAGCTTTGTCACATTTCATCAATCTTTAATACAAAAATTATGAGTATGGCTACTTCAGCTATTTTTAGTATGTATTTAGTAAATCTGTTTTATAGGCATTTTTAATTCCCAGACTATTTTTATTTTGGGTAGTATTTTTGTTTGCTTTTTCACAGAACTGAAGGCAAACAGTGTTATTCCTTCCTATTCTGTAGATAAAATATTAAGAAATTCTTTGAAACAATGATTTGTAGTAGAAGTACCTTTATAGTTTTCCAATTTCATACCCTATGTTTATTCCATCTATTGTACAGATTGCTAATTCTGAGATAATCTTTGATACATGTGATTCTGTCTTTATTGCAGTGCTAATCTTCCCAGTTTTCAGTAGAATCAATCATCTGGTTGGTGATTAAGAGTCATGTATTTCAGTAATGAATATTTGGGTAATAGGCCATTCTGATTTAGAATGTCTTTTCTTAACAATGTATAAAAATTTCTCTAACCTCACAGTTATGGATTTGGTCGTTGCAAGCTTCTGGGGCATCTGCATGTGGGCAGTGAGTTGAGGAAAAAATGGATAATCATATGTAGGAAATAATGTTTAGGAAGATCCATATGGCTTTCTAAGCAACCAAAAATTAAGCAAAGAAAGAAAATCTGAAGTGTGTACGCAGGTTCCTAGGAAACAGCTTTACAATAAAAGCCTTTTTAGTGACTTTCCCAAGGATACTTTAAATCATAACTCTAAGGAGCTATGTAATTCAACAATTGCAAAATTATTTGTTTCTGTGGCCTAAGCCAAAGAAGCTTAAAGCTATGTAGAAATTAAATGGCTTCTTTTAAACTGCCTTTGCTTAAGAACCATATAGCTGGTTTAAGGCCAAGTTCTAAAACTGAAAATGTTAAAGCCACAGTTTTATTAATCAATATACAAAGGTAGAGTTGCTTTGGTTTGGCTACCTTACTTATTAATAAGAACTGCAAGAGTAAGTCTACCTAGTGACAAATATCAACAATTTTCCACCATTGTTTTTAAAAGTATTTTTAAACACCATGTTTGAGTTTCTCCATAGACACTTTTTTTTTTTTTGCATTTTTAGAGCTCTGTATTAGTGCAAATTGAAAATGCAGTAAAGATTGTAGGTCTTTATTATGTACAGGGAATAACAGTAACTATAAAATACACCAACTGTAGAAGTCGCTATACTGATAAACATTTATAATGTATATAATTCAGTCAATAGAGAAGCTGCGTAAGTACTGAGGAAGGAAGTTCCTAGGCATCTTTAAGTAGCCATGGGCCTAGAATAAGTGTCTTAACCTCTTTGTGCCTCACTTTCCTCATTGCAAAATGTACATAATTTAAGTATCTAATTTGTAGGATTATTTTCAGGATAATTGTAAGTTCTTAAAAAATATTTTAATACTTTTATTATTGCATAATAAGCTGAAAGTTAAATAAAAAAAGCATAAAGAGTGCATTCTGGTGCTTTAAAAATATCTCTCATAGTATTTTACACAATCTAGTCCCTTAGTAGTATTTGTTGAATTAATGAAATGAATATTAATTAAAAGTTTTTCATATTCAGCAATTTCAGATGGGATCAATACATATTTGGCTTGCGTATTTATATATATAAATATATATATTGGTGTTACATCTGTCTGCATGTATATGTTATATGAAGTTGTATTTTTCTCTCTAGCTCTATAAAAATTTATTTCTAACGTGTCTGAGTTATGATGTGTAATACGAATCTATGCTTTATGAAAATATACATGTTTATATGTACATATTTTTCCTTTGATTTTTCATAGTATGGGCATATATTTCTGTATACTCTATGCATAGAAATATCTTTAAACACATTGAAAACCAACCTTATGGCATCTCCTTAGGACCAATTTCCACCACTTGCCTCTCACCGGTGTGACCTGCTCCTTCTTCTGACCTCTCCATTTATGGTAATGATCATCTCAGTCACCCACAGTACAAAAGTCTTCAAAGTCCTTTCCTTTGGTTCTCTCTTTTTTGTTGTCTTTGTTAAGTCAGGCATTATATCTTTTAGAAGCCACTGACAACATAATTAATTTTCTCTTTAAAATCTCCAATGCTGTTATTATGGTGTTCATGTCTTCAAGATATCTGATCTGTAATGGACCTTGTTGCTGATCCCCCCATTCTGTGCCTGTGCACCTCTTCTATATCAGTCTTCCAGAAATCGTAGATCTATTCCTGATTCTTCCCTGGTCAAGTTTCTGAGAGTTCTTCATTGCCACTATATAAAAATCTAAATTTCTTGCCATAGCATTTTATACTCTTTATGATCTCCCTCTCTTCCAGCCACAAAATCTATTTCAGCCTTTTCTTCTTTATTCTCCCATTCATGTATCTCCTGATCCTGATAAGAATTATGTACCATGTCTTAAACACACACCATATGCTCCTGCCTCTAACTAAGCCTTTGCTCATCTCATTCCCCTACTTGGAATGCCTTCCCTTACTATTGTGACCACTGTTGACATCATATGCATCCCCCAACAGCCAGTTCAATGCTACCTTCTCCACAAAGCTCTCAGTAATTGACCTGATCGGAACCAATTTTTCATTTCTAAGAACTTCTGAAGTGCTTTTTTTCCTTCCTCTTCTGTTCATTCTTTTGGTATCAGGCCACCAAAACAACCCTTAGGGTATGAAAGGTTAGATATCAACAACCCAAATTAAGGAGATAAACTGCTAATTCTAACACTTAAGACATTGAGTTTATGATCTCTACCCTGATCTATGACAAATTTGAAGCATTTAATGAACACTTAAAAGGGAAATACAAGCCCCAGGTAGGTCTGTGACCAACTTTAGGGTAAATGAGAGGAATTGGAGTAAAGAGATGAGGGCGATCCAAAGGTAGACATGACCATCTCTGCAGTGTGGCAAGGGGAAAAAGGAATGACTAAAATGGAAGCTGATGGGTTTACTAGTGAAAGGAGTCCCTTATGAGGGAAGCCCTTGTATTGGCCTCTTTTTTCACTCTTTAAAGAAAACGTCTGTACAAGAGATTGGAACAAAACAGTGTTTGAAGCATCTGGCACATTGCTTAACAGTCTAATTAATCAAAAACCAATTTCTAAATTATTGAGGATTTTTATTTATTCATTTTATAATAGCTTATATGACAGATTTTTTTGTCCTGTTTGGTTAACTATCAACTTGGTATGCGCCTGATATTATAGACAGAATTTATCAAGTATCTAACATTAGTGAAGTTTACCAGCTTTCTCATTTCTGCATACTCATTTCTCTTATAAAATATGTTTTTACTCCTCTGTCTTTCCCTAGTTTTTTTTCTTTCTTGTGCCAACATGACCAAAATGAACTATCCTAGCATTGGTCTAAGTAACCCATCTGAAAATTTTCAGAAATTGGTTATTGGGCAAATTAATTTTTCTGTAACTTCATTTTTGGTATATAGACCTAGAGCTGTCTATATTGAGCACACAAGAAATGCTCAATGAACACTGAATTAACTAAGATTTTAATTGCAAATGAAATGTACTATCCTTACACTTAGTACAAACACTGCTTGCACTTGAATTCCTTTTTCCCCCTCTGTCCATGAGTAGCTTTGCTAACAGTGTTCTTTAACTAGTTGTACTTACCTAACCACAATAACTTAGAGATGTTTTGTTTAGCAAAGATTTTAATTGTCCAGAATTCAGCTGTTGAAGACCAAGCAGTTTACTAGACCACTGGTAGAAACTAAACACAAAGTTTCTACAACTACTTTAATTACCAGCACCCAACAATTTACTACATCAAGGGACGCCATGTATTCACTCTGTTTCTTGCCATGTGGTAAATTTGTGTATTCATTTTTTAATGCATGTGCAAGAGAGTCTCTGAATGCTGAGCACAGTTTGCTTTTTATTCAGTCCCATGTCCTGGGCTCAACTTCTAAGTTGTAGGTGGACCTGTTTGTAGTGAAGGCCATTCTGAACAATGGTTTGACTCTTAGTAAGCACAAATGGAAAATTTAGCTGTTTGACATGAGGTCTCAAAACACTACATTTTCCTTTTAGTGCTAAATTTTTTCAATCTTTTTGAATTACCAAAATTGTTCTCTTGGGTACACAGGGGTTTGCTTGAGTATGTAGTATGTAGTATAATCTTTTATGAAATAAAATATATGGAATTAGAAAGAAAATGCTGAACTCTTTGTGTTAAGCCAAGGAAACAGTCTTCTTGGAAATAAATAGCAGCTAAATCACCACTCTCCACCAAGGAACAAATCCTGTTTAGTTTTTTTGTTTGTTTGTTTGTTTTTTGTATTAAGTGAAAAACAGCAAATGGCCAATGAACATATGAAAAAATTATCACTAAAAAAAATCATCACTAATTATCAGGGAAATGCAAATTAGAACCACAATGAGATATTACCTTAACCCTGTCAGAATGGCCATTATTAACAAGTCAAAAAAGAATAGATGCTGATGTGGATACAGAGAGAAAGAAATGCTTATATACTGTTGGTGGGACTGCAAATTAGTATAACCTCTGTGGAAAACAGTATAAAGATTCCTCAAAGAAATAAATGTAGACTTACCGTTTGACCCAGCAATCCCGCTACTAGGTATCTACCCAAAGCAAATGAAGTCATTTTATCAAAAAGACACCCACACTTGAAAGTTTATTGCAGCACAATTCACAGTTGCAAAGATGTGGAATCAACTTAAGTGCCCATCATGAAAATGAGGTATATATTTAATATATAGCATGAAATTCTACTCAGCCATAAAAAATAATGTCTTTTGCAGCAGCTTGGATGAACTAGAGACCATTGTCCTAAGTGATTTTCAGGAATGGAAAAACACACACCACGTGTACTCTCTCATAATTGGGAGCTAATTGATGGGTACACATGGGCACAAAGAGATGTAAAGGTCATTGGAAATCACAAAGGGGGAGGGGGAGAAGGGGAAGGGGTAAAAACCTACCTATTGGCTACAGTGAACAGTATTCAGGTGATGGGCACACTAAAAGCCCTGACTTAAGCATTATAAAAGGTATCCATATAACAAAAATATTTGTACCTCCTTAATATTTTGAAAAAATGAAAAATAAAAGAACCCATTTAATGAGTTCACTTTGTTCTGAAGCAGTTTTCTGTAGAATTTCTTGTATATACGCATCATTAATTTCTGATTATTTCTGGACATAAGATATGTACTTGTGAACTGGGAGCGTCTTTCTCTAAGCTAATATTTGGTCAGTCTTCATAATGATGTCTGTAAATGTGCTCTCTCCTGAGATCTTGTAGCAAATGACTTATGAAAAAATAAGCTACAAATATTGCCACTGTAAGCCCATTGTTTTGTACATTATAACATTATGGGAGAGTAAATCACTTGATTACACTTGCTAAATCCTTTTGGAAATTAAGGAATGATACCATTCCTCTCAGTAGCCCTTTAGGGCTAACATAGCCACCATTTCTTTTTTTGGTTTACTTATTTGTTTTTTAAACTAGTCTATAACTTTTTAACAGAATATATGAATAATAGCTCCTTGAATAAACCTTTAAAGTCAAAGTTATTTTTACAATGAGAATTTCAAATTTTAAAATATACACTGTACTATAGTTTTGATTTTTTTTTACATTTAAAATTTTATCATTCATTCAGCAAACCGTGACAATAGCTGTGAATATTTACCAATAGAGAATTTTTTAAAGTTTTAAAAGGAAATGTGTGGCCATGTTGAATACTATGACTGTAAATCTTTTAAATTTATGGTCAGCAGCAAAGCAATTTGATGAAAATACTTTAGGACTTGGAGCCAAGACCTAAGTTGAAATCCTTGCTTAACCTGGTATATGGGCCTCAGTACTCAATAAATTTTAAGTGCTCTTCTTCCATGTTTACTTTAAAAAAAACAAATATGTGAAGAAAATAATCACCTATTCATTCAAAAAATATGTCATTTCAAAAACATTTATTATATCAGGCAATTGTAAATTCTAAGTCAAAGGAATGAGAATAAATAAAGAAGTTTTGGCATTTCTCCCAACTATCTTCTTGCAATATTGGCATTCACCTAGCCTAAAATAATGCAGTCCTCCTCTGCTGACTGGCACTGCTAAATTTATCATGGTCCCTTAACTAAATCCATTTTGGTTCCCCAATTCATTGCCTAATGTACATTAATTTTCTTCTCCTTCTATAGAACATTGAGATCCAATAAAATTAAAGCTTGCAGTATTTTTTTATTCATGGACCATGACTCCTAATGACATTAAGCTGTCAGTCAAATCTTTTCCTACACAAACTTTGTTTCTGAACATAATTCTGTTGCAGCTAGATACCTTGGGCACTTATCCCATGTAGAAACTTAATAGGAAAGATAAAATAAAATCTGTTTTTAATATCCATAAAGAATGCCTACATAAGCATTGTTTAACCCAACATTGTGAACATACAACTTAAGCAGTTTTAAACATGGAAATCCAGTTATGAGATCCTACCAAAAGTCCCCTATACTTGGAAGTTTGTACCACAATAAAGAATATTAGGTGAGATTGAGAATTATTAGCCACGGTTGAAAAATGAATAGTAAAAATGACACTGGAAACAAACTAGGCACATTTCTCTAGTTGAGTCAAGGCCTTACTATGGTAAATAAAGAAAGGTGTGTGTGTGTGTGTGTGTGTATGATGATTTTTTTCAGGGTAGGTCATTGGTCATGTGAAGAAAGAGTTCAATAGTTGCTTCCCGGAGACCTAAAAATATTCATTGAGTTTTCAGGAGTAGTTAGAAAATTTAACCTTCATAATTCTATTTATTTGAATCAACTGAATGCGGTATCATTTTTTTAAAAAATCACAATTTGGATATGAAAGAATTCTTAGGTGTCAAGTATTCTAAAGGTTCACAATACACACATTCAACTCATGTATCTAACAAAACCTTAATTGAACAACTCTGAGTACAGGACTAAAAACTGGCAATAAAGACATGGTGTGCCCTCAAGAAGGATGGTGGTCACAGCATAATGTGTGAAATGTACATATCCCGAAATAATTACAATGCTACTGGATAAATATATGCACAGGCTTTTAAAAGGAAACCTTGATGAAGACTTCAACTTCTGCTTTAATACTCTGGGGAGAAACAGTTTTCTAAAACTGGTAGTAGCTGTTCACTTGAAAAACTGCTCCAACAGCACTACCGATTTTTGTATATTGATTTTGTAACCTGAAATTTTATGTATTTATCAAAATCTTTTGGGGGGGAGTCTTTAGGGTTTTCTAGGTATAAGATCATTCATCAGCAGAGATAATTTGACGACTTCTTTTTCAATTTGGATGCCCTTTATTTCTGTCTCTTTCCTGATTACTCTGGCTAGGACTTCCCCTACTATGTCGAATCCAAGTGGTGAAAATAGGCATCCTTGTGTTGTTCCAATTGACCCTATTCAATATGATGTTGGCTGTGGGTTTGTCATATGTGGCTTTCACTATTTTAGGGTATATTCTTTCTATGCCTAGTTTGTTGAGGGTTTTTATCATGAAGGGATATTTAATTTTATCAAATGGTTTTTCTACATCTATTGAGATGGTCATATGGTTTTTGTTTTTAATTCTATTTGTGATAAATCATATTTATTGATTTGTGTATATTGAACCCTTCTTGCATGTCTGGAATAAATACCCACTTGACCATGGGGTATTATTATTTTGATGTGCTGTTACTTTCAGTTTGCTAGTATTTTGTTGAGGATTTTTTTCATCTGTGTTCAGGGATATTGGTCTGCAGTTTTTCTTTTTTGTTGTATCTTTCCTGGCTTGAGTATTAGGGTGATACTGGCTTCATAGAATGAGTTAGGGAGGAGTCCCTCCTTGTCAGTCTTTTGAGCAGTTTCAGTAGGATCGGTACCATTTTTTCTTTGTATGTCTGGCAGAATTTGGCTGTAAATCCTTCTGATCCTGGGTTTTTTTGTTGTTGTTGTTGGGAGATTTTTCATTACTGCTTAAATCTCACTATTCATTATTGGTCTGCTCAGGATTTCTGTTTCTTCTTGATTCAAGCCTAGGAGGTAGTATGTTTTTAGAAACTTATCTATTTCCTCTAAGTTTTCCAGTTTGTGGGTATAAAGATGCTCATAGCCACCTAGAATGATCTTTTGTATTTCTGTGGTGTTAGTTGTAATGTCTCCTTTTTGATTTCTGATTGAGCTTATTTGAATCCTCTTTCTTCTCTTCTTGGTTAATCTAGCTCTAGCTAGTGATCTATCAATTTTGTTTATCTGTTCATAGAACCAACTTCTGTTTTCTTTGATCCATTGTATTGTTCCTTGGTCTCAAATTCATTTAGTTCTGCTCTGATCTTTCTTGTTTCTTTTCTTCTGCTAGTTTTAGGTTTGGTTTGTTTTTGTTTTGATAGTTCCTTGAGGTACAATGTTAGAGTATTTGTGATCTTTCAATCTTTTTGATGTAGGTATTTAATGCTATATAGGTCCCTGTTAGCACTGCTCTTGCTATATCCCAGAGGCTTTGATATTTTCATTTGTTTCAATTTTTTCAAAGTTCTGTCTTGATTTCATCATTGACACCAAGATCATCTGGAGCAGGTTGTTTAATTTTTATGTATTTGTATAGTTTTGAGAGTTCATCTTTGAATTAATTTCTAGTTTCATCCTGCTGTAGTCTAAGAAGATACTTGACATGATTTCAATGATTTTTAAATTTATTGAGACTTTTTTATGGCTTAATATGCACTCTATCTTGGCAAATTTTTTATGCACTGATGAGAAGAATGTATATACTACAGGCGTTGGGTAGATTGTTCTGTAAATGTCTACTAAGTTCATTTGTTCTAGATTCCAGTTTAAATCCAGTATTTCTTTGTTGATTTTCTGCCAAGATAATCTATCTAATGTTGTCAATGGGGTATTGAAGTTCCCACTATTATTGTCTATCTCTTTTCTTAGGTCTAGTAGTATATATGTTTATTTTATGAATCTGGGTCCTCTGGTGTTGGCTGCATATATATTGAGGATTGTTATATCTTCCTGTCAAATTTATCCCTTTATCATTTTTTTACTATTATTGATTTAAAGTGAGTCTCCTGTAGGCACCTTATGTTTAGGTTCTATTTTTTGTTTTGGGTTTTTTTTTTTTTTGTCCATTTCACCAATCTATATCTTTTAAGTGGGGCATTTTGTCTATATATTTAAAGTTAATATTGATATGTGAGGTTCTGTTCCTGTCATAATGTTGTTACCTAATTGCTTTGTATTGTTAATTGTGTACTTGTTTTATAAGACCTGTGAATTTTATAGTTTCATATTTTTCATGTTTTTGTTTGTTTAGAGACAGAGTCTTGCCCAAGCTGGAGTGCGGTGGCATGATCATAGTGCACTGCAAGCTGGAACTCCTTAGCTCAAGCAATCCTCCCACTTGACATAATCCCATGTTTCCAAGGCTGTGTTCATTTTTCTAATTCTTTTTTCTTTAGTTTTATCCGACTGGGTTAATTTTAAAGACCTATCTTCAAGCTCTGAAATTCTTTCTTCTCCTTTGTCTGTTCTATTGTTTGGGTTTTCAAATGCATTTTGTAATTTATTCAATGAGTCTTTCATTTCTAAGAGTTCTATTTATTTTTAATCTATCTCTTTAATAAATTTTTCATCCATATCCTGAATTGCTTTTCTGGCTTCTTTGTGGTGGTGGTTTTCAACTTTCTCTTGGATTTCATTGAGCTTCCTTACAATCTATACTTTGAATTCTTTATCTGTCAATGCAGAATTTTGATTTTGGTTGGGATCCATTGCTAAAGAGCTAGTGTAACCTTTGAGGGTGGCAAACACTCTTTTTTTATGCCGCCAAAGTTCTTATGCAGGTTCTTTCTCGGCTGGAGGAGCTGTCTCTTCTTATTTTTGAATTTACTTTTGTTTGGATAGGACTTTTGTTTTACTTTTTATTTTTCCCCATTGAGCATAATGTATATTGTATTTGTTCATTTTGCTTTGATTTGGTGTGCTTTCAGGTGACTAAGGCTCTATGTGAGTTCTTTGGTTATAGGTAACATTTTGTGATAGCTTTCTCAGATGCTGATCATAGTCGTGATGTACAGGGCATAAGAGCTAGCTCACTCCCTTCTTCAAGACTGGAATTATAGATGTCTTAGGAAGCTTACTGGGCATATGAACTCCAGTTCATATGGCTACAAGAATTTCATTACACCTATACAATATACTGTAATACCATTTAGCTTCAAAAAAAATGAGGACCTGAAATGAACATACTGAATAAATGAATGTACTGAATAAATGAAATGAATGTACTGAAATGGAACAAAATTCCATATATGTTGTTAAACCACATAAACTGTGTGGGCATTATGCATAGTCTTTTGTCATTTGTGTAAAAGAAAAAAATATATAAACAATATGCTTGTATTTACATAGAATATGTATAATATCTAGAAAAGTAATGGGAAATAGTGGTTGCCCAGAAAGGAAACTTATGTGGAAAGAAAACTTACTTTTTTTTTACGATATATTCTTTATACCTTTTTGATTTTTCTATCATGTATGTGTATTACGTATTTTAAATAACTAAAAAATAATTTTTAAAGAGAACACAGAAAGTTTAAAAATGGAAGAATAAGCAAAGATACACAAGAGAAATAGAGTTGGCAATATAATACCAGAAAGATAGAATTCATATTTTAAGAAAGGTGGTAATTTTTTGCTCATAAAAAGTAAAAAGTACTATGTACAATGAAATTATAGCTAGTCATAAGAAATAGCATCGACATTTATGAAAATAAAAATGCATGGAAAAATGGAAAGAAACACCACTTGATATGTATCTTGAAAGATGTTTGGCTAGGAAGAGAAATTCTGGGTGGATTCAGCTCAATTCATTCAATAAACATCTAGTTTAATATCTAACACCAGGGGCCAGGAACTGTGCTAGAGACAGGGAATACAAAAATGAATAACACTTTTCTGTCTTCCTCATTTTCCATGATATAATTATTAGAGCCTTTAAAAGTACAATGCTTTGATCAGAACTGTCTTGAAATGTAGTTTTTCACATTGAAATCAGTATCCTATATAAACAGCCTGAACAGATGACGTTAACCAAGATGGATCAAAAGTGTTGTTCTCCCTGTCCATCAAACCTAGTCTTACATAGAAAGAAACTAGACTTTTTTGATGGATCTTGTCTTCAGAAACTTCAACTAGTTTTTTTCTTTGATACTTTATTTTTTCCCAGGTATTTGCACTTTGATTTTCTGAGGAATTGAAGCAGTGTGTGACAAGAGAATTTTTTAAGAAGAAAGCTGCTAGAACAAAAGATGCACAGTTTTCAGAAGTATCTTTCCCAATGCTTAAATTTGAACTGAAACTGATATTTTCATTTATTTAATAGGAAGCCAATCTTTTGAGAGTCTACATTTACATTAAGTAATAGAAGATAACCTTAGGTCTACTATCACCTGAATTTCCTCACTGTTTTATGTAGCCAAGGAGCATATTCATTTGCATCTGTCATACACATTTCTATCATAGGTTGTTACTGGCAATAAGCATTTTGGATGGCCTTCAGTAAGATTGGCAGTGACCATTTTTCTGATGGGTCCATGAGATCAGACTTCAGAAGGGTTATACTTTGGATGAGTCCTTGGAAGCCAAATACGACAGTGAATGTTTGGCAGTTTACCAACTGGTTGATGAAATTGAATTGCTCCGTTCTAAATATCTCCTTCAGCACTTTGAAATTAGCCTCTATTCATTCACAGAAGGCACTGTGACCCACTCAATGAGGAATCATGCCTAGTTACTTCTCTCATTAACTTAGTTGGTATTGTTCCTCATTATTGTAATTCACAATTCTTTAAAACTTTTAGCTGGAATTTTTTCCTGCAACTTTTCTTAAGAAGACTTTTGCAATGTAAGTAAACTTAAGAAAAACAAAAATTATCTGGACTTTAATTATAAATTCAATATAATTTCTCAGGAATAAAACATAATTTGTGAAATGATACCATGGAAAATGAAATAGTTGATTGTGAAAAGCTTCAGTTTTGCTCCTGCCATTTGTCTTCATGATCATTTGAGTTAAAAATATCAGTACGTGATGAGGTGGGGCATCTGTTAGAGTGAAACATTTGCTCCATTAGTCATTTAAAAAAAAAAAAACGATTTGGAGCTTCTGGCTTATTTGTTTTACTTTGGTTTTTAAGTCTTAGCAACAACATTTCATCTTCATGAAAGATACCATCTATTTTTCCAGGAAGAAGCTATTTTAGTTTTCCAATAGTATTCTCTCAAGATTTATCTTTGAAGATAAATAAGTTTAGAGAGGGAAATTATAGAGGTTCTCAAGCATTTTCTTCCTTTAACCTCTAAAGTCTAGAATTCCTTAAGATTCAGTGCTGATACCTTCTTATATCTCTACCAACATCCTCTCCTGGGTAGTCTCATCAGGTTGCCTGACTTAAAATTTCATCCCTATGCTATATATTTAATATAGTCTGTTTAATATAGTCATCCACATGCTATATATCTAATAGACATCTCAAGATTAACATATAATACATACCTCAATTTTATTTTCAAAAACCAGCTCTTCCTGGTCTTGCCTAGCTCATTAAATGACACACAATAGCTTAGGCCAAAAATGTAAGCGTTATCCCTGATTTTTTTTTTTTTTTACTCACACCCACATCAAGTTCATTACCAAATCCTGTTAGTCTACCCTTGCCAATTCCGCTCTTGCTGCTGTAAACCAAACCACTGCCATCTCTTGCTCAGACAACTGCAATAGAGTTCAAACTAGCCTCTGTTCCCACTTTGCCCCCTCTACAGTCTATTCACACAAGAGCCATTTCTTAAAAACATAAGTTAGAGTATATCAACCCGCTCTTTCACACTATCAACTAGCTTCCCTTCCCATTTAATCAAAATCCATAGCTTTGCCATAGATTACAAGCCCCTGGCTACCTCTTTGGCGTCCTCTCCTATCAATTTCCTCTTGCCCATGAGGCTTCAGCCACACTGGCTTTCTTATTATTGCTCCAAAGCTGTAAGCATGTTCCTGCCTACGGCCTTTGCACTTGCTGTTCTTTGTGCCTGGAATACTCTTTTCAGGGCTTTTTCCCTTACTTTACTCAGGGCTTTATTGTTTCTCATAGCATGTATCACTACTAGGCATTGCATTGTGAATTTATTTGTGTACACTAGAATTTAAGATGTAGGAAAGCAGATAACTTTGTTTTGCTCACTGAAGTGCTCAGCAAATGTTAGACAGATGAGAAAAAAGTCGTAAAGAAAAACATTCTGTCAGTCTAAAAGGCAGAACTAGGGAGAGTAGGTACTACAGGGCAGCAGACCTTAGGAAAAAAAGAAAAGCTGGAGAACAATTGACGACTACCCGGTGTTACAGCACAGAGCTTGTAATATGGTGAACTCTCTGTTAAGGGAAGGGCTTTGTTCTAAAGGGGAGCTCCAACTGGGTTATCTCTTAAGCACTGGTCACCTATAAGGGCCTATGTTGGAGGGTGGGAGGCAGAGAATAAATAACTTGCATTTGATTAGTTGGAGAATACAAGGATGAGGTAATTATTCACAGATACAATAAATTAGGGTAAATCTGCAAAAATTTCCCCAGAAAAGGCACCAGGTGGCTTCCCTCCTCTTCCACACTCAATTCCAGGATGCCAGACAGGCCTGTCATTGTTTCTATATGGAATCTTTCAGATTTATGGAGGGCAATAGCCCTCTGACTCTTTAGCTGCTCTCTGACTACTTGCTGTCTCCCATCCTATGATGGATATAGCCTTCTAGATGCAAATTTACTCTGCTTCTGTCATTTTAGCCTTTAGATGAGGAAACTTCCCAGAACAACATTGCTCTTCCATCCTAAATCATATTGAGGAAAGAATGACCCCTGTCTAGGTTTTTATTCTGTAAAGGACTCAGTGAAAGTTTATCATGTGAAAAAGTAGATAAAATATTCAAAGAAAAAAATCTCAGAATTATTCAGAAGTATCGGCATATCTCAGAGAGATGCAGGTTCATTACAGTCCACTGCAATAAAGTGTATATCACACTAAATCAAGTCACATGATCTTTTTGTGTCTCAGTGCATATAAGAGTTATGTTTATGCTATACTATAGTCCATAAAATATGCAATAGCATTATGTCTTAAAAAACAATACCGTAATTAAAAACTGCTAACAATTAGCCTTCAGCAAGTCATAATCTTTTTGCTTATGAAGGAAGGGTCTTGCCTTGATGTTCATGGCTGCTGACTAATTATGGTGGTGTTTGCTAATGGTTGTGATGACTGTGGCAATTTATTAAAGTAAGACAATGATGAGGTTTACCGCATCAGTTGACTCTTCCGTTCATGAAAGAATTCTCTGTAGCGTGAGATGCTCTTTGACAGCATTTTACTCACAATAGAATTTCTTTCAAAATTGGAGTCAATCCATTCAAACCCTGCCATTGCCTTATCAACTAAGTTTATGCAATATTCTAAATCCTTTGTTGTCTTTTCCACAATGTTCACAGCATCTTCACCAGGAGTAGATTCCATTTCAAGAAACCACTCTCTTTGCTTATCCATAAGAAGCAATCCCCCATCCATTATTTTTATCATGAGATTGCAGCAATTCAGGCTCCACTTCTAATTGTAGTTCTCTTGCTATTTCCACCACATTAGCAGTTAATTCCTCCACTAAAGTTTTGAACTCCTCAAAGTCATCTATGATAGTTGGAATCAACTTCTTCCAAACCCTTGTTAATGTTGATATTTTTTTCTTGTTCCATGAATCGTAAATGTTCTTAATGGCGTCTTAGAATGGTGAATCCTTTTCAGAAGGTTGTCACTTTACCTTGCTTAATTGCTTCAGAAGAATCATTATCTAAGGCAGCTATAGCTTTATGAAAGTATTTCTTGAATAATATGATGTGAAAGTCAAAATTACTCCTTGATCCTTGGGTTGCAGAATGGATATTGTGTTACCAAGAATGAAAACAAGATAATCTTTTTATATATCTTCATCAGAGCTCTTAGATGATTAGGTGCATTGTCAATGAGCAATAATATTTTGAAAGGAAATCTTTTTTTCTGAGCAGTAGATATCAACAGTGCACTTCAAATATTGAGTAAACCATGCTATAAACAGTTGTGCTATTATTTAGACTTTGTTGTTTCATTTATAGAGCATAGGCAGAGTAGACTTAGCATAATTCTTAAGGGCCCTAGGATTTTTAAAATGCTAAATAAGCATTGGCTAACACTTAAAGTCACTAACTGTATTAGACCTTAATAAGAGAGTCAGTCTATCCTTTGAAGCCTTGTAACCTGGCACTGACTTTTTCTCTCTAGCTATGAAAGTCCTAGGTAGCATCTTCTTCCAATAGAAGGCTGTTTCATCTACATTGAAAATCTGTTGTTTAGTGTAGCTACATTTATCAATTATCTTAGCTAGATCTGAATAACATGCTGCTGCCTCTATGTAAGTACTTGTTGCTTCATCTTGCAGGTTTATGTTATAGAAATGGTGTCTCTTCTTAAACCTTGTTAACCAACCTTCACTAGTTTCAAACTTTTCTTCTGCAGCTTCCTCACCTCTTTCAGTCTTCATAGAATTAAGAGTCGGGGACTTGCTCTGGATTAGGCTTTGGTTTAAGGGAATGTTGTGGCTGGTTTGATCTCTATCCAGAACACTAAAACTCTCTCCCTATCAGCAAGAAGACTGTTTTGGTTTCTTAGCATTCCTGTGTTCACGTAGAGTAGCACTTTTAATTTCCTTCAAGAACTTTTCCTTTGCATTTACAACTTGGCTAACTGTTTGGCACAAGAGGTCTAGCTTTCCACCTATCTCAGCTTTTGGCATTCCTTCCTCACTAGGCTCAATCAGTTCTACCTTTTGATTTGAAGGGAGATAAATGTGACTCCTCTTTTCATTTGAACACTTAGAGACCATTGTAATGTTATTAATTAGGCTAATTTCAATATTGTTGCAACTCAGGGAATAGGGATGCCCAAGGAGAAGGAGAGAGATGGGGAATGGCTGATCAGTGGAGCATTCAGAACATACACACATTTATAGATTAAGTTTGCCATCTCATATGGGCCTGGTTCATGGTGGCCCAAAACAATAGAGACATCAAAGATGACTGATCGGCCGGGCGCGGTGGCTCACGCCTGTAATCCTAGCACTCTGGGAGGCCGAGGCGGGTGGATCGCTCAAAATCAGGAGTTCGAAACCAGCCTGAGCAAGAGCAAGACCCCGTCTCTACTAAAAATAGAAAGAAATTAATTGGACAACTAAAAATATATACAAAAAATTAGCCGGGCATAGTGGCGCATGCCTGTAGTCCCAGCTACTCAGGAGGCCGAGGCAGAAGGATTGCTTGAGCCAAGGAGTTTGAGGTTGCTGTGAGCTAGGCTGATGCCACGGCACTCTAGCCTGGACAACAGAGTGAGACTCTGTCTCAAAAAAAAAAAAAAAAGAAGATGACTGATCATAGATTATCATAACAGATATAATAACGTTTGAAATACTGAATTACCGAAATGTGACACAGTCCTGAAATGAACACATGCTGTTGAAAAAACGTGCCAGTAGACTCATTCAATGCAGGGTTGCCATAAACCTTCAATTTGTAAAAAATGCAATATTTATGAAGCACAATAAAGTGAACTGCAATTAAATGAAGTTTGCTTGTACTGTTTTTGAAGAACTTTTCATTGGAAAGAGGCAGCAGAGAAATAATATATATTAAGTGTCTATTCTGTAACAAATAGATCTTTGTTTTTCATTGACTTCCAATGCTGCGTGAAGGAAGTATTGTGCATACATTTATATCTAGTGTATTGAATGCACTGAACTTAGTAAGGTAAAAGCAGAATCCAACCTTACTTTTTCTCTTTCTGCCTTCTCACAAACCCCTCTGAGGGTCACCTTTAACACTAATTAAGTCTGTTCTAGTTTAACAGTCTCATAACTTTTATATAATCAAATGTAAAATAAAAACTCTGAACTCTTATTTGATTTAAAATTTCTACACTTCCCCACCCTCATCCTGTCTCAGGCCAAAAATATCTATAATGGGGAAGAGAATGAGAATTGCTTCCTTTTTTTCCAAAATATTTACTTCCTATCTGCATTTTCTTCAACTTTCTGGAATAGAGTAGGAGTGGGGACAATCATGGGAAAAATACAGTTTTATGGGTGGTATAATTGCAATGGTTTAAATACCCTTATGATGGTAGATGTGTAATCTCTAGATCTTTCTCCTTCCTGATGCTTTTGTGGATTTCTCTTTGTTCCTCCTGCTGACACTCAAGACTACAGTTCTCTGGATATAGCTTTCTTTGGATGACCACATTTAACTCTCTTATCCTTAGGCTTGCAGTGGTCTACTCCTCTATTGAGATCCAGGCAGTCTTCTTGAGTAGAGTCTCTTTAATGAGGGTTCCCAGCCACTTTCCCTCCTCTAAACCCACATCTAATTCATGGGAAACTTACATTTTTCCATGTTGTCAGAGGAATTCCAGCTGCTTCCCCACATTGCTCCCAATCTTCCCTCTGCTCCCAGGTGGAACAACTATAGCCACAGTCTCTTACTTTATATTTTTCAAGAGGAGACAACTGTCTGGATTTGTGATTCTCACAATCCAGGAGACACATGTCAAGAGTTCTGAGTCAACCCATTGAGCCCCTCTTTCTAAATTTGAGGGAAAGCATCCCTCTTTCTAAGGTTCGTATAGAATTTGCATATAAATCTGAGTAGAGAGAAGGGATTGCATTAACTTTTTCTTGGTGGTCAGTGTTTTGAAGCATTATGTTTTATTTCCACCAAGCTCTACAATTAAAATAGCGATAAAATAACTGATTGGGCATCTAGTTTTTATCCTGAAAAGACAGTATTAATTTGAAAAGAAAAACAAAGTGTAAGTACAAATATACTACAGCACACCTGTATAGCATTAGAGGAGGGGCCATATCCTGGCTTATATGTTTACTTTGTAACAATTTAATTTTTTAAAATTCTTTATTCATTCATTCATTTAATCATTTAGGGCTTCTTGTATGACAGATATTGTGCAAGGAGATAGAGCTATAAAGAAAAACTAGAAAAATGTGTCCAATTTTTTCTTCAGGAGGCTCATACCCCACTGGTAAAGCCAACGTGTAAATAAACAAAGTGCATTTTGAGTACTAACCAAGAAGAGTGTCATACAAGAGACATGAAAGAATTCTCCCTTTTCATGTAATTCAAGTTATTGCTACTGGGGAGAAAAAGAAGCTTGAACTGAGGCTTGAAAGATCAGTGGATGTTATCCATTGACAAGAAGTAGTTCATAGACAGGCACTCCAGAGGAAGGGATTTGCATGAGCAAAGGCCTTAATCAGCAGACAGGCAGAGGTAGGAGTAAGGATAGGCACATTTAAATCGTATGGCTTAAAGAAAGGCTTGATCTCCAATTGGTCTAATTTTAAAACTATTTCAGACAACCTTTCATCACATGTGTTTGCCCACCACTCACTCATCTTCAAAAAAATTATTTCAGAGTTGGAGGATCAATGTTGCAGAGTTTTCCTTTGAGATGACTGTAATAGAGAGACCAAGTTAAGTTTGGTTTTGATGTTTTCTTTCCTGTGATCAGCTATGAGCAAGCCTAACACTCAAAGTTCATATCAATAACCTAATTCTGACCATTTTTAAAGGAGTATGAATTCATAAATACAGGATCACGTTAAGGAAAGACATCATCAATATACCCGAACAAATCATGACTCTATTCTTGTTTGACTCTGTACCTCATTTGCGGTATTAATTTCTTAATGAACAAGGGAGATTTTTATTGCTGTTATTATCTTCATAGAGCAGTTTTACAATGAGGTCTTTCTCTTTGATTTGCTCTGTCTAGAATACAATGGTGAGTGGTTCTGTTGATCTGAACAAGTGAACCAAAGTAATAAGAAAATACATAGGCTTTACTTTCCACTTGGGAATCAGTTACAGAAATCAGAATGTTGTCACTGGTAGATTCTTGTCAGTCAATTATCCAATCTTATTTCTGTTTTTATAATCAAAATCAAATATAAAAACATTTTATTAAAAAATGCTCTGGAATTATGAATGGGTCTACATTATTTTATACATCTTTGTGTTATTGAAGGAATATCATTCTCAAGTGCTCTGAGGGATAGAATTTTAAACTTCACACTTGAGTCTTCTTAGTGATCTTCAGTTTTTTGTTTAATGCTCAAAGTTAAGTATTGGCTGACTGATAGGAATGAAGATGAGAGTTAATAACTGAATGACTGACAACATCATCAGTCATTTACCCACAAAGATGTTTCTCTCCCCTCTGTTTTGATCATGGTATGTTCATTATTAAAGGATATAATAGTTCTTACCTTTGTCTTCAGTATCAATTAAGAAAAGAATAATCCAAAAAATGATGAACATACATATGATACATTCCCTAGGTAAGCAGTGTGTATGCGCAAATCAAATATGGCTTAGTAGTAATCAAAATTTTATTGTAGGAGTGGGACCTCTGTTTCATTTTTTTCTAATAAAATCTTTACCAAACTTTAACATGTCTGTTTGAGGCAAAATTTCTCTAATTGAAGCAAGAATGAGAGACCTGAAGTCCTGCCCACTTGGCAACCTTCTCCCCTTGGAGTTGATAGTTAATTTTGAGTAGGGATTCCATCATAGCATCTCCAATATACTTTTGCACCCACAGTGACCGTCCCTGTAGCCTGGGATCCTCCTAGCACCCTAATTTATATTTAGATCCACCCTGGACCTATCTACATTTTATTTATTTGAAGAGTGATGTACATGAAGCTTAAGAGCAAAAAGAAAAATAGTGATACTATAATAATAATGAATATAATAGTAATGGTAATTCTGCAGATATAAAATACTATTTAGTGAGCTCTTTCTTGAGCCAGGATTGGTACTCACAACTGTTTTCATTCCTAAATTATAGATGCAAAACTTGAAAGATAAGAAACTTCCCCAAGTTTGCAAATTTAATAAATAGTGGAGTTTGGGATTTGAATTCAAGTCTGTTAGAGTCCAAAGCCCATGTTCTTATTAGACAGATTATTTTTGGTTAAATTTCTCACACATGTTAGACCAGTGGGAATATGAGGAATTAAAATGTGTTTATTCATTAAGTCAATAAACAAATATATCTTTAGTTAGGCACAGTGCTAAGTGTGGGATTATAAGGATAACAAGAGAGAAACAGTGTGTGTCCCCACACTATTTATTCATAATGCTGTTTTCTTCACCAACAAATGATAGACTTGAGTATTTTGCTTATTTGATCCTCCATGCTGGATAAATGTCAGTAACCTTTACAAGTTCTAAAGTCTCCTTCAGCTTTATAATTCTAATTATTATAAAATCCCAAATTCTATTATACTAACTACTTTTCCCCTAAAGGAGTCAAATATGGTCCTAACTCTATGACTAGGGTGGTTGCTGCTAAATAGACAGGTCTTTCCAAACCTAGAAACTATTCCTTCAATATCTATGTCATTTCAGTGGAAGGTAAAAGCCTTTACTCCCCCTCAACTTTTTGTACTGCGTTATAAGCTGCAAGATCAACCTCAGAAGGACTCATTCCTTATACTTTGCAAAACTGCTGCCTTGATGCCTCTACTTGTTACCTCCCTTCAAACTATATCTTCTCTTTCTAGGCCTCTTTATGTCAGCACACTTTCCTACATCCATGTAGCTGATCCCTTAAATCAGGCTTCTTATTTCAATTTCTACTGGAAATCTTTTTTTTTTTTTTTCCAGCTTAGGAAATAGAAAAAATATCTGATTTAAACTACCTCTTTTTTTAATTTTGTTTTTCTCTCCTCTCTTACCTAACCCTCTCCTCTCCTCTCTTCCCTTTGAACTTGTTGTCAAAATGAGAGTGCTTACCCACAGAAGCTTAATTGACTGCCACCAACTGACTCACCAACCAACCAACCTACAACTAAAAGGCCACATGAATGACAAACTGAGCCATTGAATAGTCTTTTTTCTTTTAACATTTAACAGAGAATTGGGTTTAATTTTATTTTCTTATTGTAAGTTGACAATTTATGATTATATAAACTTACAGGGTACAAAGTGATGTTATAATTTATGAATGCAATGTGGAATAATTAATCAAGCTAGTTAACATATTCGTCACCTCAAATACTTAACATTTTTTGTGATGAGACTACTTGAAATTTAAATCTTGTAATGTGTGATATCCTGTTATAAATTGTATTCACCACACTGTGCAGAGGAACTCAAAAAAAGACCAAAAAATCTTATTTCTTCTTTCTGAGATCTGTACCCTTTGACCATCATCTCCTAATTCTTCCCACCTCCCAGTCTCTGTAACCATCGTTACTCCCTGCTTCTATAAGTTCAGTTGTTTCAGATTTCTCACGTATTCGTCATTCTGTGCCTGCCGTACTTCACTTACCATGATGTTCTCCAATTCTATTCATGTTGTTGCAAATAACAGAATTTTCTTTTTTAAGGCTGAATAGTATTCCATTGTTTATATATACTACATTTTCTTTATCTGTTGATGGACACTCAGGTTGATTTCATAACTTGGCTATTATGAATAGTACTACTATGAACAAAGGGTACAGCTATCTCATTTCTTTGGCAAACTGATTTTTTTTTCTTCCTAAAATTTTATTGGGGGAAAACTACAAAACATTTACAGTACAATGTTTACAGTCACAATTTGTAGTGAGCTGATTTCCCAAAATATATTACCACTCAAGTTGAACACTATGGTGCTCAAAGGGTGGGAGCGAACACTAGGGAACTGGGGACTGGGGGGTAAACCCATGTCAGAGCGACGTGGGGGGGTACTGTGGAGGGGTGGGATATGCTTGAAAAGTAGTTGGGGAGCGGAATTAGGGGTCTCAATAGGGGAAAGGAATTCCTCAAAAACTGATTCATGTGATTAACTGTACAACTCGGTAAATTCACTGAAAATCATTTAATTGTACACTTAAAATGGAGTGTTGGTTGTACGTAGATACA
>CAUYRT010025601.1:0-21935 GCA_963574885.1 Lepilemur ruficaudatus | reverse complement strand
TCTCTCTCTCTCCTCTCCCCCCTCCTTCTCTCTCTCTGTCTCTCTCTCTATCTCAGTCTCAGATTGCTTGCCCAGGGGGAAGTGAGCTGCCATGTCTGAGGCAGCCCTGTGGAGAGCCCATGTAGCAAAGGACCAAGACTTGTCAAGACCCACAAAAGTGACCTTGGAAGCAGATGTCCAACCTACCCCCAAACTAAGTTAAGTTTTCAGATAAGACCACAGCCCTGGCCTCTTGTTTGACTGTAATTTCATGAGACTCCTTGAGCCAGAGGCATTCACCTAAGTCATGCCTGAATTTCTGATCCATAAAACTATGAGGTAGTAAATGTTTATTGTTTTAAGCCACCAAGTTTTGGGGTATGAAAGTCTTTTTGTCTTTCTTATCTCAATAATTTTTATTTCTTATTTGCACAACAGTCCAAAATGGGTATTCCTAGAAGGGCATGTCTCCTGGAAAGCTTTCCTCTATGTGATGATTTAGAGACACAGGCTCCTTCCCTGTTGTAATGGTGCCCTTCTTTAGGTCCTAGGAGCCCTTCCAGCCAGTGGATGGAAGAGATCACAAATAGATGGTTTTGGGGGGAGAGGGCAGGGACAGGGTAGGCCTAAAAATAATGCACATCATTTCTTTCCATATTTCATTGGCCAGAACTTAGTAACATGGCAGCACTTAATTGGAAAGGCTGGGAAATGTAATCTAGCTGTGTGCCCGTAAAGAAAAAGAAAATGCTTTAGTAAACCACTTGTCAGTCTCTGCCACTTGGGGCATCGAGTGAGTGGGCAAGGATGGAATAGGGTGAAAGAGAGAGGGATGGGAATATTCCAGGGAAAGGAAACAGCTCCCTGGAAACTTTGAATTGTTTGGCATAAGGATTGCAGGAAAGTTCCTGAGAGACCACAAGCCAAAAATCTAGCCCTTCATTTTCTCTATAAAGTGAGTAAAGAAGCAAATTTGAAAAACAGCAGGAAGTTAATTATGAAGAAATAAAATATATATCTTTTAGAAAAGTGATTATGCCAAACACTAGCAGATTTTGAGATGCAGAAGTGTTGGTACCAGTTACCCAGGTCAAATTCTAACAAAATATCAAGAATATCTCAAGCACAAGAATATGAATGCAAGAAAGCAAGTCAAACAGGCTTCACACATACTGTTTGATTGTATGTAAGTGACAAACTGGTTCCCTAAGATAACACTGAAGCACTTTTCCAGAGGAGAGTGCTGAAAACCAGCACTCTCATTTCCAACAACAAAAAATTTCATGAAAAAATAATCTGGCTGTCAACACATTGCTAATATTGTACTTTTTAATATATGTTGATTGGCCAACCTCTTAGCCTTTTCGTGCTCTGATTTCAGTTTTCTATGTATTCACATTTCAGCCGAAGGAATTTTAATGTGTCATCCAACAGAGGATAAATCCGATATGAAGCCTTATAAGAGAGTAGAGAGATTTGCATGAAATAAAAGAGGATTTGCCTCGCCTATGATATTGCCTTTCTGAAGTTAAGGATTCCCTTGTTTTCTTAGTTCTGCTGGTGGGAAATGAAAGAAAGTAAATCCAGAACATTCCTTGCTGACATAAAGACAAAACTACTCCCATCAATCTAATAAAGAAATCATTGTATTCCCATGGTTCATTCTTATTTGTAAAACCATAGTGTTTAAATCAAATAGATCACAAATGGAAGACAAAATGTTGTACTAGAACATATGTACCATTAAGAAATATTGTTAAGTAATTAAAGAACAATTTAAACAAATATTTTCAGTAGAAATTTCTTTCATCATAACAATAACAAGTGATGAGCCCAAGACTTACTGTTATTTTGAAAGCTGCCCTTTAAATCCAAGCAGTGGAATTTAGAGTTTTAATGGAATCTGTTTTATATCAAATAAGCATTGGGGAAAAAGCCAGTAAATCTTATTTGAATCTAAAAGATGAATAGATATTTCTCAATGAATGTGAATTCTGCTGTTTCCATTTTTATTTGGATATTAAAACTTAGGGAGAAAATATTAGTTGAGATGGATTTTGGCCTGCATTATCATTTTAAAGGACTTACTATCAGAATAAAAGGCCATCATTTACATCTAAATGATTGAAATGACATTAATTTTGAGACAACTTAGTTGAAGAAATATTTTGAACTGTCACTACAACAATTCAAACCTGTGGTGTGCCCTGTGGTACGTTAGAAAGGCACTTGACCTTGAGCTCTGTCCTGGCATCACCTGTTGTTAGTCATGCAATTTGGGGCTAGTGATCTGTCATCTCTAACAGGCCTTTTCCAGCCTATATGCTACCTGTGTGACTTTGAAAAATTCTCCTCCCCCCCCAGGGCATCCTTGAATAGGGAACAGATTGCCCAACCGCACAGGCCGATCCTACAGCCGTCTTTTCTATCTCTCACTACTAACGGAACCAAAGAAAGTGTACACTCTCTGTAAATTACAAAGTGGTGTTCAAAAATGAAGTACTATTGTCTAGATCAGGAGTTGCAAACTATTTTGTAAAGGGCAGTATAGTAAATATTTTAGGCTTTGCTGGTCACGCAGTATCTGTTCCAACTACTCAACTCCTGTTGTAGTGCCGAAGCAGCTACACATGGTTTGTAAACAAGTGAGTGTGGCTGTGTCCCAATAGTACTTCATTTATAGACACTAAAACCTGAAATTCATATGATTTTCATGTGTCACAAAATCTTCTTCTCTTTATTTTTTTTCCAAACATTTAACACTGTAAAACTTATTCTTGCTGTAAAGATAGGCAATGGGCTGGATTTGGTCCACAGGCTGTAGTTTGCTGACTCCTGATCCAGACCACTTATCTAATTACCTGAATAATCTCAAATCTTGCTACCGAAAGCGTGGTCCCGGGCACTTGTGAGAAATGCAGACTCTCAGGCCTCTACCCAGCTTGACAGAATCAGCATCTGCTTTGTAAGCAGGACTCCCGAGGTGATTCCGGGACTTGCTTTATTTGAGAAGCCCTGATGTGGTTAAGAACCAGAAAGAGTAGAAAAAAGCACAGGCTTTCTGAACACAGTAAGTATATACTACAAAAGTACATGTTAAGGTCTGCACGATGATTAATACAAGAGCCATTTTGGCCCCCTCCCCAGACCAAATTTTTTATATATAAACACATATGTATATATGTAAAATATATACACATTACACATGTATTATATGCACCACACGCATATACACATATATAGTCTGATGATAGGGTTTATCAGTCCACAGCAAAATGCAAGTGGGGCACAGTGCTATAAGTGGGGTCCATCTGATAGTGGCAACAAATAATATCTAAAAGCCTGAAACGGTTTTTTAAAAAAAAATTAAATTAAAATTCTGAAAGATCAGGCGACTGCACTCACTTCATGTCAAGTGGGACTGTCATCTGTGCACTCAGTAGTCCCAGAGGGCTTCCTCACATTACAGCAAAGTGCAGTGGCTGATGTGCATAGTGATAACCCCAGGGCAGCAAGGAAAGGTTAAATTATGTTCTATGTTCTCTTTTTAAGAAGATTGGGGCACGTCCTTGCACTTAAAGAAAATTTCCATCACAGGTGGTTAAAATGAAAAGAATGGTTGTTTGTGCTTAACGAGGCTTACCTTCAATTATTCAGAAACCGGTTTTGTTTAGTATTGCATTCTCCACTGATGTTGGCTAATCGTGGCTTTGTCTTTTTAATATTGTTCATGTGTTAACTTTCACTTACCATTCTCGAGGCTAGACACCTCAAATCTTTGATTTCATGTTCCCAATTAAATTTGAGAAGAGGCAAGATCATCTTTTGTTTCGTTTTATTTTCACCTTTAACTTAATAAGACAATAAACTTGCTTTTACAGGTAAGCAGATATGTTAAGAAGATACCTACTTTTATTTTCTTCATTTTAATCATTGTCTTCCCCTGCAACAGACTTTCCATTGCTTTACCATTCACTGCTCTCTCTCTCTCTCTCTCTCTCTCTCTCCCTCTCTCTCTTTCTCTCTCTCTTTATAAAATATATATTTATATATTTTTCTTATATGTTTAAAAAGTGTATTATGTTATCCTGTGACCCTCTTCCCTAGTCTGGCATCCAACATACACAGAGAATAAATAGATAGATTATAGAAACATATATAGGTAGTTGAATAAATCCAGATGAGAAATAAACTAGGTTGTGATAAGTAGTATCACCACGCTAAGGACTTCTGACCATCGAAGGATCGTGGAGATCATTCTATTCCTGTTAGGGAGAATCCAAGGCAGCTGAGAGCTGAATGAAGCCTGGGTAGGGAACCAGGCATAAAGACAGCAGTCTAGAAGTTTGTTTCACATCCCTTTTTCTTACTGTTGGATGATGAGGTGAGAAGGGACAGTGGGTTGGAGGAAGAGAATAATATATACCATGCAGGAAAACACCAGTAGAGAGGAAGGGAGAGCCTGGCTGTGAGAGGCCCACTTCTGGTTTCTTCCATGAAATTCTAACTGAGAACTCAGAACATGGCAGCCTACAAAGGATTCTACTTCTCTGAGCTATGGTCAGGCCTGTCACTGATATGATATCCAGTTCCTCAGCAATTCTCCTCTGTATGCTACATTTAAAATTAAATGGCAAAATGATCTGCATTAATGAGGGCCCAAAGCACTGTCAGTACACTTGTAAGAAAGTCATACTTATGGTAATTTAGTTTCAATAGGTTGGTCCTGTAAAGAGAATGGCTGACAGCAGGTTATCAAAGCAATTTCCAAGTGGGCAGCTGAAGATGGGCATTCTGACTGAATAGGGACAAAAGAAATGTTTCAAGGACAGAGTGAACATACTTTGTAATAACGTGGGAAAGTCAGCATTAGCTCAAAAGCCAAGCAGCATGGAACAGCCAACAGAGAGCAAAGGAGGACTGAGCATGAGGCCGGAAGCCGACAGCCACAGGCCCTCCCACTGATGACTGCAGTCAGAGCCACCTATCAGAATGCACGTGCGCACATCCCAGACAAGCTGCACGCTACACGTTGGTTTTTACAGTAGTATTCATATGCAAAAAACTTCATATGCAAAAGACAATAAGGAATGCTGAGTTTGTATCTTTTTTTCAAAATTAGGTAACACTAATTTTTCAAAATATGCACAGTGTGTCTGGCGCTACGTGTCCAGTGCTGGGCGCAGGGAGTGCTGGAGAGAAGAGGACAAACCGAGATCTTGCCCTTGTGGAACTTACATTTGAATTCTTGAATAATTCAATAGACTCTCCCTTTTCTGACTGTAAAAAAAAATGTATTTTCTATTCTATCTTTGCGTATGTTTCCCATCATTTTTCAGCATTTTCTTTTAGACAGTTTTAATTACGGATTGTATCCATGCATTACCATTTGTGTTCATTTATAGGAGTCCAAATTTCCCAATTCTGTGTTTTTAAAAGCCAAGCTCTAACAGAAGTGAGGGGTTTTGTACAGAAAAATAAGTTTATTTCTCATTGTCTGTGCCAAGAAAAAGTTAATACACCTTAAATTGTCAACAATTTTCAGGATTTGGTATGCCATATGAGTGACACATTGGAATCTCTCAAATGAGAATCCACTTTGGGAGGTACACAAGCTACCTTTGACGGGCTGTTCAAGGATGAGAAGATTGGGGCACCAAATCATCTCCTCATAAATTTTACACAGAGGAAAACAGAAGACTGAGACAATATTTCAAGTGCCATCAGAGTTTGAGATGAATAAAAGTGTATCTCTCTCTGTTTGAAGGGTTAAATGTGACCTGAAGATGTGCGTTGGCTTTCAACACATGCTAAGGAAACCTTTTTCGTTTACGTTGTGCACATGAGAACTTAGTGTTTGTAAACATTCAGAAAAGATAGATCATAAACAATATTTTCCCCATGAAATCTTCATAGCGGAGATTCTGTCACAATAGAGATGACTTCGGATACAGTTTCAGAACCTCACAGGGTGCTGTGGGCAGAGCTAGATGCCCACCCAGAATTTTAAAACGACTCCATGAGAGTCTCCCCTAGGCCATCCTGTTAAAATTGATACTGCCGAGGAAACAGCTGTTTGGAAGATGCTGATGTAGATTTCATCCACTTACTAGGGAGACGTTGTCTGCCGCAAGGTTGGGAGCACTCTGATGCTCAACTCTGAATTCATTTAATCTGTTTCACAGAACATAAAGGCCAATATCTTTCTTTCATTCCTTTTTGCTTGATTTCTTTCTCTTTTCTTCACATTGGAGGAGCAATTCTTCTAACACACAAAGAAGTTAATTTTGAAAGTGTGCTACAGAAATGATATGAAAAGTAGTTTAATAGAAGAGAGATGGTTGCTCAGTCAAGTTGAAAGAAGCCTGCATTCTTTCATTTGCATAAAGCACTGTGGATGGGGCTATTTGTTAAAGTAAGTTGAATAGATAGTACTTAAATTACGTATAAATGTGTGTTGTTTTGAACTGTTTATGTCAGTAAAGTAAATCTAATGGCACAAACATAATAATACCTTAACTGCCTTTATAACCAGTTTACAATATTTACCGTTTGTGGAGCACAGCTAGTGTTATCTGCAATTCAACAGTAATTTTCAATCACAACCTCAAAATAGTTAACGTTAAAAGGAATCAATATGTACTACATTTTATTACATACCCGTGGGCAATAGCTCCCTGTTAATGATCACAGCTGCCAACTTATATCTATCACAGTAATTTTTCTCTTCATAAATTAAATGGAGGGAAGTGTGAAATAAACTCTAAGATCACGCTATGATATTTCAGTCTCTCTCTCATTCTCCTTTTAAATTTATTTTTTTTGACTTTGATTATGCATTCCATTATTGGGAATTATTGCCACTATGTGCTTGGGTTTTGCTGTCAGTATCACTGGTGGGAAGAATACCACGGAAGCTAATGCTGGTGCTTCGTACTTTATCCTTCTCGTGTCACTGAGCGAAAAACTCAGCCCTTTAAAATCAATTCCTAAAATGTTACCTGAAAAGATCAGCCTTATGCCAAATGTGTGTCACTGCAGAAAGAAACATAGTTTGATTTGCCTTTTAAAGTGTTTAAAATGGCACGTTCTTGAATTCTTAGTGTGTGTTGTCTGTGCGAGGTGGTGAGACAACCTAGTGAGGGCCAGTGTGGGTTCTGTCTCGAACATCCCTCATCTGGTGGTGGTTCTTTCAACAGACGTGCACTAAATGTCACCATGTCACTTTTGACAGACACTGTGCTAGTTGTTGCGATTATGCAAAAAAAAAAAAAAAAAAAAAAAGAAAGAGAGAGAAAGGAAGTAAGAAAGAAAAGAAAAGAAAACAAAAGATTAAGGTAAGGGCTTCTAATTGAGACCACAGAATTTGAAGTCACTCAGTCCGGGATAGGAATCCCAACTCCCTCACCGGTTGGATGAACATAGACAAGTCACTTAACCTTTCCACAAGCCTTAGTTTCCTGAAGGGAAATGAGACAATTTTAGTACCTAGGATGTTGTTGAGAGAATTAAATAGGATGGTTGCAGTTATTTTTTTGAATATTATTAATGATACCAAAGCATAGTTTCTGCTGTCACGATGCCCGCAGCCCAGTGCTAGTGAGGGATGCTGAACAAGCACACATGTGACTGTGGTGCTGTGTAACCGCTAGTGCGACAGTGTGTTCCAGGTGCTATGAGAGCACAGCGGAGTGCTCCGGGAACTAGCGCTCCCCCTGTTCTCTGCACACCAAACGAGCTCAATAACTTTGCACTTCCAATTATCCCATCTATTCTGTGCATCTTCAGCTTTTCCCTTGCTAGTGACTTCTTCCCAACAGCCTTAAAACACGAGCCTCCTGTCTGTGAGAAGGCTTCCACTTCTTGACTCCATGTCTCCCTCTGAATGCAGCTTGAGTTCTCACTTCCTTCCCACCATCATCCTCCTAAAGCACTGGGTGCATTCCTCACCCTCGCCGTGTGCACTGTCTGTCCTCACCCTACCCCAACCAGTGTCTGCTCCTACCACTACTGCTCTGGTTAAGGAAAGGAATGACTTCCACGATGCTGCTATGCTTATTTTTTATTATCTTATTTGCGCTCTTAGAAATATCTTACACTTTAAGACTTGCTCCCTCCCTGATATTGTTAATTTTCATGTTATCTCATTTCTGTTCCCCCACACTGGAGCCTTGGCCTGAGTCTAGGTCAGCCTCTGCTCCATCACTGGACATAGGACTTTCCCTTAGGCTTTGTCCTAGTCATCTTTGTATCTCCCTGTCCACTCACCGCTTTGATTATCGCCATTCGCATGGCTTCAGTTTGCATTTTTATGCTAACATATCCCAAATGTACATCTATACAGCTTGTGTGCTACCTCCTTGTGTTCTGGGCATAGAGAGAATGTGTGTAATCACTGTCTCCCATCAGGGGAAGTAAACAGCCTCGTAGGCAACCCTCCTGCATGTCAAAAACCAAACTCATGGATCTTATCACAAACCTGTTCCTCCTCCCCAATTGCAGTGTTGGTAAATAGCACAATCAGCAGCTAAACCGCAAAACCAGGGAAGAGTTCTCCCTCCTATCTCACTAATCACTCACCAAGCACCATTAATTTTGTTTCCTAAGCATGTTTTGGGCCAGTTGTCTCCATCCCCATTTTTGCAGACTAATATCCGACCTAGATCACTGAATGTTTTAATCCGCTATTGCCTCTACTCCAACTCATTTGCCACATTGCAGCTCTAAATGATTCTGTGACAAGTCAAATCTTACCATGTTTATACCCACTCCAGAAAACGCTTCAGTGACTTCGGAAACCTCAGTCCCCAGTCTTTAATGTGCCCGAGAGGTACGACAGTGATTATATAATTTATCACTTGACCTGAGATACTTTTCAAAGTAAAAGGAGCAATTGTATCAAGTACATCAGACAACAAGCATAAACTGGGACTGTCCCAGGTTACCTGGGGCATATGGTCACCCTGCGTGCAGTGCCTCGGGTGGCCCCTCCCTAGCTTCTCTGATCTCATCTTTTGTCTTTTCTTTCCTTGCTCACCTCCCTTCAGATTTACTGATCTCCTTTCAGTTCCTCAAAAATTCCAAGCTTTTCTCCTCCAGCATTTTTATAATATGTTTTTTTCTTCAGCCTAAAACACTCTTCCCCTCACTAAAACCTATTTAGTCACTCAGGTCTCAGCAGAAAATCCATTTGCTCGAGGAAGCCTTCTAAGACTTGCTTAGGTTTCTCTCATCAGGGTGCCAGCAGAACCCACTAAGTCCCCTTTCCTGAACTTGCCACAGCAAGAATCACTCCTCACTTGTCTGGCCTCATAATAGACGATAAGCATCTGAAGGCAGAGAACCACGTTGTCGTCATTGCATCCTCAACTTCCAGTGCAGGGCCTCGAAGATGCTCCATAATGTTTGTTGAACGAATAAGCGAGTGAAAGGGTGCATGGTTATGTGACATCTTGCTGCGGAGAAAGAGGGGCTTGAAGAGGGGCTCATATCGGTGGTTGGACTAGATGACCCTCGTGGTCCTTTGTTTTCAAAGGTACTATAAACCTGCATTTCAAAGTGTCCTAGGTCAGTCCGTCCTTCCCTTGTTTTAAGCAGATGAACCAATTTTCAAATGAAATAGTAAGGGTAATGCAACCATATGAAATAGTTAAAAGTGAAAGCTGCTCTAACTGAGATTGGGGACTTATTGCCCCTGCCAGATCAGCCTCCCCCTGGCCCTTCCCAGTCTAAATCCACCGAGGAGAAGTTGGGCCAGTAGAAATATAAAGTGCAAACTGCTGTTCTAGATCATTGATAAATTTTCTTATGTATACTTAAAATATCTAAAAGTTTAATCAGAGATTAAATGTACCCATTGCCAGTAAGGATGGATCGTGATCTCTCAAGTGCCATCCAGACACTGTAACTGTTCTGCTCTTATTACCACTGATTCACCGTCTACTTGTTTAAACTTTTCACATACCAAGTTTGATAGACCCCTCCCCTAAGTCCAATGTAACTAAACCCCTTAGAGCTCCCACTCACTCATTCAATTATGAATATATATTGAGCACCTACTATACTAGGCTCTGGGTTCTTAAATCTTATTTCTCAATATTTTTCATACTGTTCTCATCATACACCAAGCCAATTTGTTCTTCCTTTAGTAATAGCTAGCTCCTATTTACTGAGCAATTATCCCTGGTGAGAGTCTAAGGTCTTTATATACATCACTGAATTCCTCAACAAACCCTATGAGTTAGGTATTAACCTCAACTATAAGAAGAATTTTCATGTTTCAGAGGAGGAAACTGTGGCTCAGAATAGTTAACTTATTTGCCTAAATTTAAACAGCTAATAAAGGGCAAAGCTGGGCCATACATGATAATGTCTCCCAGGAATACATTTTTTATATTATCTTAGTCTGTTTAGGGTACTTTAACAAAGTACCATAAACCGAGTAGCTTATAAAAACTAAAAATTTATATCTCACAGTTCTGGAGGGTGGGAAGTCCAAGATCAAGGTACCAGCAGATTTGATGTCTTCTTGCTGTGTCCTCTCATGGTGGAAAGGGCAAATGAGCTCTCTGAGGCACTAATCCCATTCGTGAGGGCTCCACCCACACAATCCAATCACCTCCCAAAGATCCCACCTCCTAATACCATCACCTCGGGGGTTAGGGTTTCAACATATGAGCTTCAGGGGGACATAAACATTCAGTTCCTTACTGAATGTGGTCTCTTTTCTGTAGGTGACTTTCCACTTTCTCAGTTGCAGCTTTCTAAAAACTTTCCCCTTCTCCTGGAGTATTTTCAAGATTATACTCTAAAATTCACCTCCTATAGTAATCCTTTGTATAATCCAACTTGACATTTAGTGTCCCTTTCCTTATGACATGACGTGAAACCCACTGCAAGTGTTAGTATTATACTTTGTGATGGTTGTCACTTCTCATATTTCCATATGACATTCCCATCTGAAATAATAAAGTTATTGTGTTTGAGGGTCTTTTTCTATTAATGTGTGTGTGTGTGTGTGTGTATTTTCCTTTATTGGTTTCATACCCATTACACACTCAAATGCCATTGCCTGATTGTACAATATATTATAACACTTATAAAGACAGTATAAGGTGTGGTTAAGAGGTTAGACCCCAGTCGATTGTCTGACTTTAACCAGTTACTTAACTTCTCTGTGCCTCAGTTGTCTCATCTGTAGACTAGGGCAAAAATAGTATAGATCTATCGAAAAGATTATATTATTATTATATATATGTGTGTGTATATATATACACACAAAATTATAATAACAAATAACACCTGGCATACAGTAAGTGCTATGTAAGTGAAGGTTATTGTGGGCGCTGCGGCTGTGTTGTGGCAGGAGGAAGGGGTCTTATTCTTATCATTTAGCAAAGATTAGTGGTGACTGTGGATTTCTTCAGATTTGAAGACCTCACAATTTCTGTCTTCCTTTCGCCATCCCATTTGCCCACCTTCCTGTTCCACGCTCTTCTTTGCTGGAATCTGCACATCCTGTCACTTACCTTTTTTCACATTGATTTCTCTTAGCTTTTCTCCCCAGCTCTCACAACATGTCTCTCTTCTTGCTTGTGCCCTCCGTCTTTCAGACAGTTTGAAAGACCTGTCACTGATGATGGCAATAGTAAAGTTCTCAATGATTTCATCAAATCCATTTATCAGTCGGAAGGCACCAATATCTTTAGTGACGGAGTACATGGCAAAGTGCAAAAATTAACAAGGAACAAAGGTGGTTTGTGGTTTTCTCTTTTGGAGCGGATGACTGCAGCTCAAAGGAGACTTGCAAAGAATGTAAAAAAGTCACATTAATACCTGAGTGACAATTCCACAGAGGACACTCAATTATCTCTGATTTTGGCGAGAAGCACCGATGATCCAAAAACAAGTTGATACGTTCTCACAATAGCCCTCAAATGTGGAATTCTAATTCCGATGAAGTGCTTGTATGCGTATCCTCATTTCTCTCCCTCAATCAATATTCTTTCAGTTTCTTCTGTTATTTGGTGGAAAAGGCTTCAATTAGCTGATTATCTGTCTTTAGCACATTTCTTTTCCTTCTTAGGGTGTTTGATTGCCTCCAAACAAAGAAAGCTAACAATCTATTTTTGTTAAGGGAGGTGTTTTTTCTGTGGGAGTCAGAGAGCATCTGAAATGAGCAGGGATGGTGCGTGGCCGGAGGAGGGGATTTAGAGGAAGCCCTGATGCGGTACCAGTGCGCCCAGGGAATAGTAAAAGCACTGAATTTAAAATCCACAAATCCTGCATTCTTATTGGGAATATATTTTAATTCCAGTGGGTGTGTCTTTCTACTATTTGTGGATGCTTTAAAGAAAAGAATCAGACCCCTCATGCACTCTGCCTCTGGGGAAGTCAGCTTCCACACATGGCCCTGGATCATTCTATTCTGCTTGCCAAACCATGCTAAGTAGCAAAATCTGTTCTTAAAATCATGTAAAGCCTCAGATTAAACAGATCTGTCTTTCTTTCTTAAGCTCATTGCCCAACTGACTCATGCCTGGCTAAGGGTTTAGGGGAGGTAGTTCATGTGGCCTGAATCCATGTCATATTAAGTCTTACCAAATAGCAAGATCTACCAAGAGCCGATTGGATCTTCATGGAAACAAACAAAAAACCTCTAATCAAATAGTAAAAAATGGCATCAATGTTCCTACATTACTATTACTATTAGCTAACGCTTTAGGGATGGTTAGGCTGTGCAGGCACTGCTTTAAGTACTTTACTCGAAGAATTCTTGTAACCTTCACAACAATCCCATGAAGTAGGGACTATTATTATCTCTACTACATGGATGGACAAATTTAGGCCAAAAAATATCTATCCTCATACCTATAATCCTAGTACTCTGGGAGGCTGAGGTTTGAGAATTGCCTGAGCCCAAGAGTTCGAGACCAGCCTGGTGAACATAGTGAAATACCACCCGTCCCTGCCCCCATCTCTACAAAAAAGCAAAATATAAGCCAGGTGTCCTGGCACACGCCTATAGGCCCAGCTATTTGGGAGGCTGAGGCAGGAGGATCACTTGAGCCTGGGAGTTTGAGGTTGCAGTGAGCTATGATGACACCATGTACTCTAGCTCGGGCAACAGAGTGAGACTTTGTCTCAAAAGACAAACAAATAAACATACAAAAAAGAATCTATCAGCTTGCCTGAGGTTATAAGTTTGTTACAGGCAGAAGCAAAATGACACAAACCATGGTTTGACACTTTTCCTTTTAGGGATTTGAATAATTTATAGATCCCTATAAGTGGAAAAAAACAATTTGTTTTATTTTAATACTTACAAGAGTTAAGAAAATGATGATGTTGAGGAAAATGTAGTGAACTCATAAGATGATAATAAAAATACCTCTCTATAAGCGTTGAGAATTGACTACAGATAAAATAGGCATTTGGATCCTGCTCTGTTTTTCATGTTTCCAGCCATCTCTCATTTTTAATAATTCTCTTTGCTACATAATTATAAATGAAAATGTATATGCTAGTATTAGTAGTTCCCTCAGGTAGATATGTTACCATTCTCAAAGAATTAAAAACTCATTTGAAATGACCTTTATAAAGGCACAGTGCTAGACAATGTCCATCTGTCCCCCTGGGCCATTCTCTACCGTTCCCCACCCTTCCCCATTCTGCTAGAGGTCTTAGGGGGCTGAATTGGGTGAATGGAAAGGATGGTTATCATTGCCCTTGGTTTCTCAAAGGATTTAGCTAATTTGAGCCTCTGGCAGATGAGAGGATGGAAAGAGAGTGAGGCCAGGGCATCTGGTTCCCTCCCTGATAGGTCCCCTCATGGCGGCTGCCTGAGGACTCTGCAGCTCATCTTAGGTGGCCTTCTCTAAACTGCTGTTTTGGGGCTCAGCAACTGCTCGCTCTCTTTACTCCATTAGGCCTAGGGGTTCGATAATGTTCCCTACTACTGCTAATCTCAGCACACGTCAGTGAAGCTCTTGCCCACCCCTTTGCAAGTCCTGCCTTTACACTCCTCGATTACTCAATATGAGTGTGCCATCTATTTCCTGCCTAGATCCTGATTGAAACAGAAACCTTTAAAATTTAGTACAATTTCATCCATGTATTATTAATCTTTGCATGTAGAACCATTTTTTCTTCATCATTTCAACTGAAAGAAACTTTACCAAGTTTCTGCTCCTAAGCATATGGTATAATTTCTGAAACTCAGGTGGAATTTGTAACCCTTTGTTTAACAGCAATTCTAAGTTGTGAGTAATTTCCATTTTAATCATAGAGAAAAAATTTAAATTAATTGTGCATGACAGAATTAAGTAGTGTCATTACCATCTCTGTATATTATCAGAGCCATTGGGGTGAAGAGGCTTCCCGGTGATGAATAAACTGCTTCACTCCCTGGTGTTGGTTGACCTAATACGTTTTTAAGTAGTTAGTGAATCCTTAAATTATTCAGGTGTTACGAAGAACACAGATGAGATGAGGATAGATTTGTATGCTATTATAATAGATGAACAATCTAAATATTTCTTTCAGAAGTTTTGGTCCTTTTATGAGTGAGGGTGGGTAGAAAATCACTAGAGTTAAAATCCATATTGGTATCTCTTTTCTCCAATTGTATCATTTTCCCAAAATCTAAGTCTTAAAATACCTGCTGGGATTCAAGACCAAAAGGCCTTATATTTTATGAAATGGTTGTCCATATTGAACAAATAAATGAATAATGGACTCTATGCTGTGCTATAGACATAATCTTAATGAAAGTTTAAAACAATGCAATAATTATTGATTGATACCTTTCAAACTATCTTGTATCTTAAACACCAAATATGATTAAGATATCCAGGTGTTCACGTCAGGTTCTTGGGAGATTCATATAAGACAATTGTAAGAAAAGTGTAAATTCCAAATACAGATTTAATAATTGAACTTATAACTGCACAAAAGTTATTAAGCTACCCAAGATATGTAAGTTGGTTATTGCTACAGTTAGTCTTTGATGCATAATTAGTCATCTTAAAAGTTGATGACTTAATGCATCAGGATTCATTTAATCCTTAAGTCTGTTGGGCAGAGATTTGGGCAGGGCTCAGCTAGGTAGTTCTGGTTTCAATTGGATTCATTCCAGCATATTCAGTCAGCAGTCAGGTTGATTGGGAGCTGGCTAGTCTAGGATCACTTTTGCTAGGAGAACTCATCTCAGTTCCACATGGTCTCTCATCCTCCAGCAGGTGAGCTGGGCTTATTCACACAGCAGCTGGGCAGGATTCTAAGACAGGTAGTAGAAGCATGGAAGCAAGGCACAACATCACTTCCACCACATTCTAGGGGCCAGAGAAAGTCACAAGACAGTTCTGATTCAAGGGAAAGGGAACTAGACTCTGTGTGTTAATGGAAGGAGCTTCTGAATTACAGAGCCAAAAGGCATGGAAACAAGCAAAAGTAAAGGTTTGTCACCATTTTGCAATCTACCAAAACTAGATAATAAGGAATAATGTGGAATGGGAGTGATGTAACAAAAACTGTATTGTGCTTTTTGGGACTAATGGAGGTGGAGGAGGTGGGGGACTAATGGAGGGAGTATTGTTTTATGTGTATCAACATACACAGATAGCACACACACACACACATATAGATGCTTCCATTAAATATTTCTCAGACACAAGCAAACCTTTTATGCCTCACATCACTCCAGTCTGGTCTTATTTCCTTGCTCTTTTGCCCAATCTGCAGTTCTTCAATTTTTTTCGTAGCTTCTCTTTTCTCTCCTCCTACTTGCTCCCTAACCGCCAGCTCTGCTCTTCTCCTTCTCTGAGTGAGTTTTATACCTCCCCCGTCTCTCTTATCCTGCCTACTGTCTATTCCAGAGTCTGGCAGAAATCAAGTCAATGAAGAAAACACCCAGTCATTTGGCAACAAGAAGAAGCAATTAGATGCCAGCTTCTAAAAGGCTAGAGGACATTTAAACCCCAAGTGCTGGAACTATTACTGAAATTGCAGACAGAACAGAGGGAGAAGTCCTTGAAGGATTATTAGCTAGCCAGAGCTTGGCCCCATCACATTTTTTCCATTGCCTGTTGTAAGGCAGCTTCCATGTTCTTGCTGGAGCCAGTGTGAGGAGAAGTGAAGTCAGTGAGCATCTGTGTGAGAGTTCCTCAGAAATAATGAAAGCTTGTCTCAGTCCTTTAACAATACGACCTAGAGAAAGTGATTCCTAGAGCATAAGGGAACTCTCTGGATGCAAGTGACAATGTAGAAGAAGGTGACAAATTCTGCTGGTAATCCACAGTGCAGTTACTCTCTGAATGGTTGCTAAGATGTGTATTGTAACTAGAAGCACAAAAGTAGCCATTCATTTCATTCCATGGAGTACTTGATGTTGCACTCCGACTTACAGTGGGCTGTTACTCAAACCTCTATTTTCTATTTTTTTGTTGTTGTTGTTATTCTTTTAATTCAGACCTTGCCCCTTACCCAAGCCAGGATTGTGACTCCACTGAGGGTTTTTCAGACATCATTAACCACAGGAAGAGAACATAACACAGCAGAAACTTGGGATTGAATAACAACCTTGAAATTCAAACTGACATCATGTATTATTGTTTGCGTTATATACTAAACAGTTATTAGGAACAATTAGCAATTAAAGACTCTTAGGTGCAGTTATATGGTTTTCTGCAATGTATCCTGAATAGCGGGATAAGTGCTTTGGCTGCAAGCCAATCATCAAAAAGCCCACAGAAAACTCTCATTTAAAATGTGTGCTCCGTTATGGCCACTGAATGAAGCGTGTTAATCAAGCAAAGCCACACGTGAGATGAGGAGGCTTCAGGTATAAACTTTCGCTATGAAGCAAATTCCCATTTTATCCCAAAATCCACGTAGCCCCAAAGAAATAAGATGACTTAGACACATATTTTCTTCACTTAACTTTTATAAAAAAGAGACACATAGTAAGCACAGAAAGAAAAACCCAGAAATACTTTTAAGGGAATATGTCCTGATTCCAGGACAAAATTAGTTTAATCTCTTCTATCTTCTAGTTCCTTAATACTTGACCGTGACACTTGGTGTTCATCATAATGATCCTGAGGCCTAAATATTCTTTCTGAAGCATCAAAGTAGTAGTACATCACTGTCAAGCTAATTTTAATGCTAAGTGCAGCCCATACATATTTAATTCTTTGAAAATTAGGTAGTATACGACTCGTATACTGATTTTTAGTTTTCCCACAATATTCGTCTTGCCAGAGGGCCATATTCTCAATCACATTGAATAAATTGGATTTTGTGCTTTAATATGTATTGTGTTTATTTTATTAATATCAAAGTGCTGGCTTCAGTTCATCCACTATTAATAGTCATATAGCTTTTTTTTTTTTTCTGTTTCCAAATCAGACACTGATTATATAGTAAGCTGAGCTCAATCTCTATTGAGCACAATTTTAAAAAACACAGAATAGACTGAAGGCAAGTGGATATCTGGCTTCTAGAGAGTCGATATCAGAATGGAAAAAGAGACACAAGGAGTAAAGCAGGAAATCTCAATTGCTCACTGACCGTGCTTACTTAAATCTTTGGAGTAAACTGTAAATAAACAGCTCACCCATATTGATCAGCATTTCTTACATTCTTCTACATCCCAAATGTGCCAATAAAAGCATTCATGGTATGAGAGCTAGGACTGAAAAGGATAGGGGTATCTATTATATATTTGGAAATAACTTGAGCCCCTCAAACTTTACATAGTCTCAAGTTATCTTAAAGAGAGAAAAACACGGCAACAAATAACTGGACGCAGTAAAATCCATTTTCTTGTTTTTTAAGTAAAATGGACAATACGGACAGTACTATTTCAGTTTTATTATGAAAGAAGGTATGTGATCATCAGTAAAGCAAAACAACCAAAACACTTAGGAATTAACCTCAGTTATTTCTCAAAGAGTTTACTTGTTTCCCTAATAATTAGTAATTACAAATAAAGGAAATTGTGCATAAAGAGAAACTTTAAAGGTATGTGAGCAGGCTGATACATTAGAACTCGATATAAATACATAAATATGCAAAATTAGAAATAAGGTTTCCATAACCACACCTTATTTTTTAACACAAAAATAGAAAAGCAGACTCTCAACAGCAAAATACAACATGGAAAATAGTTAACCAGACTTCAAGTATTATGGGCAAGCTGTAATTTTACATTTAAAAGCAAAAGTGGCACTAAATGAAGTTTTACGTTCTTCTAAAATATGAGCTTAATAAAATAATCCGTGATTTTAGTATGTCAATAAGAGCTTTCGTATCTGGCTGTAGACTAGTCTGAGCTCAATGGTACCTGTATCGGAAGACAAGCTTATCAAGAACCAGGGCCTTACTTTCTGCTGTGTTCAGGCTAAGGCATTTCCCCCAGGAACTGAAGGTTTTCTAAGACGTCTGTGCTTCTCATTCAGATTGAATGAAGAACAATCTTCCTTACCAAGTGAGACACAAAAGGTCTTTTGCACACAGTCTGAATGCTTCAGTGAGGAAATGTCTTGAATGCCTCTGGCCTTTAGTCATTGCTAGTGATATGCACTTCCAGGAGATGGAGCTATGGCTCAGTCTGAATTCTCACATTTTTCCAGCCTGCTCAAGGGGGTGGAGGGGGGAACAAAAAGATTTAAAATTTCAGAATCTCTTTTAAACAGCTTAGAAAACAACCATTGCTGGACAGCATCGGGAGGAAAGAAATGAGTTGAAAACAAATCTGTAAATTGAATACAAAAGAGTTCCCTAACTTAAAGCACTTTAATGTACTGTGTTTGTGTAGGGGAATTGGAAGAACTTGAAGCCCAAGATTCTCTTGGATAGAACTCAGTAGTTATGACTCTGTTCAAGAAGGGAAAAAAATACTGTTTTTTAGAAAAAGAGAAAAGAATAAAAGAATTCACAGTTGTCTTTAAAGGAAGCCAGCTTATTCTAAAATCTGATGAGAGAATATTCATATAATTACCACAATTATTAAAATAGTGCTGTTTTAGACTTTCCATTTGTCTACCCTAGAATATTTTTTTTTATCTAAATGTCTTTCCTTCCACCTGACTTTGTTTAATCTTTATTAGAAGTCAGGATATTACTGCACCTCTCTTGAATTTGAAGTTTGCTTTCATTCATTATATACTTCCTATATAAGAAACCTCCAATGTATGGCTGATTTCTCAAAATACAGTAATTGAGTTAGTTGCCATCCTTGCAGGGCAATCATCCAATCACGAAAACCTACTCTGCATGGAGGAAAACTGTTCTGGACCAGTGGATTAGGGGATGAGAGGTGTTCTGCCTAGTAGCCAGCTGTTTCAGCCACAATATCGTAGCAGGAGTTTCAGAAATAAATAACAACCGTGACAATAAGGATTGTATTTGAATAGTTTTTACGAATAGAGAATGTTCCCGTGAGCTTTACCTTCTCTGAGTCCCCCCTTAGGACCATGCGAGTGTGTGAGGTTGGCGTTACAATGCGCTACATTTACCAACAAGGCTCACAGAGGAGATGGATTTGACGGAGCTCACACTGCTATGATAGTAAGTGGGAGAGTTCGGTTTCTCATCCACATCTTCAAATGCCTAACTTTATGCACCGTTGGCGTGTGCAGTGAGGTTTCTTTGCCGTTTTGTTTGAGCGTCTGTGCGAGAGCGCATGTGCAGCGATGTGACACAGGCTGCTTTCTGCTGGGGACCTGTGCACACCCTCATCTCTGCCCGGACTATCCAGGGATAGGAAGTGGTATCAAATGTTTCACCCACCCTGGAGGAGGCTCTGTGTGGGTTTACCTGTGTTGCATCATTTTAGATATGAATAAAAGCACAATCAAACAACTATTTCTACTGTTAGGTGTTGTCCCCAATTTCATCACCTTCTTTTGTGGCCCTGTTTAATTGATAAATGATAACATATGCAGTTTGAGTCTTTTATGCTAAGCTTCCAATTATCTTCACAATTCTTGATTTCTTATTTTAGTTAAAGCTAGACAAGGTGTGATGGCTGATAACTACTAGTTAAAATTAAATTACCATGAAAAGAGAAGTGAAATTTTCTCCTAACAACAAGGTGATATTTTTCTTTAAATTAGAGGTATGAATGTGAAATTTTTTAATATGTAGATTTGGCTTTTCTACTAATTTCTAGCTGCTAGAAATATGCTAGCTAGGTACAAACTGCTTATAATGCTAGTTGTTTTTCAATATACCATAGATACGTAAAGAAAACCCGGACGTTGAACTCAGACCTGAGTTTTAATTCTGGCTCTTTCTGTTACCAGCTATGTAACTTGAGTTAATTATTTAGCATCTCTGAATCTTGATTTCTTCAACCATAAAATGGGGAGGCGCTTGACCTCACAGGGATGTTGTATGAAGATTGAATAACAGGACACACCTTTAATGCCATCAGTACATCTAAGGACAGTCCTGTCGCAGAGCAAGCTTTCTCTACTACTCTTTCTAGCTTTCCCATTCAGCGATTCTGTAAACGCCCGCAGCTCTGCTGCTTCTCTGAGGATGTCTGAGTGCTTTTACTTTGGGTCTGAGTCGAATCAAGGAAATAGGTGATTTGTTTTGCCAAAGGAGTGAGAATTTACTGACTTTCTGAATTACGTAAGTTTTGTTTTCTTCTTATAAATTTGAGCAGGGAGCATGTAAATACGACTTTCAGAAGACTAAGGGGAAGTGAAACAAAATGAGAATGAAATAATCCCCCGAAAGGATTTCCTAATCATCTCGACTGTTTTAGGCAGGGGCAGGTGGGGGCTGTCTCAGAAAGGCCCCTTGGAACTAGCGGCACAAGTGTGCGTGCCTGCACATCTCTGCCCCCACGGAAAATTGGCTCTGAAACAACCACTCTGTGTTAGTTTTACCTGCGTGTTTTCAGTTGTCACTGGCCTGCTCAGGGGACCGGAGAAGAAAGCTCTTTTCCAGCACTAGTGAGTCTACAGGGGACTGAGAGCTGGGATCTGCCAACAGAAAATTAAAGTAATAAGGAAAGCACATTAACAAAGGCTCTTTTTCTTTTAATAAACATAAAAAGAAAAAAGCTCTCCCACCAGGCATGGCTTTTTCCAAGTGTTACTGCAGTTAGCAATTTTTTTAAAATTCTCACAATATAAAATATGAGAGAAAAGGAAATGTGACATTTTACTTTTTGTATGTTTTTCTTCCAAGTGGTTTCATAGGCTAATTATACCTCTAACTTATTCTGTTCACTTTCATCTATAAGGTGTAGACTGAAGTTAGCAAAGGTGTCAGTGTGCTGTACACAGGGTCACATCATTAATTACACGTTTTGTGACTTTCGGGTGAATTTAATGCAAGATAGGCCAGATGCTCAGAATAGCCGTTGTAGAACTGCACTGTTAGACATATACAGGAATGTGTTTAAAGGAAAAAAGAGCAAATATCTACCCCTAATTCAGCTCTGTCTCTGGCTGATTATTTTGGCACCTCATTTTAGTGGTAGCGCTTGAAAATAATTTAGGAAAAAAAAAAATTACAAACTCTTCACTCTAAATCTCATATCCTGATAAAGGAAGCCTATGATCTAACATTAAGATAGGCGAGAAGAATGTAAATGATACGTAACGTAAGAAAGGAAAGTGCAGTGATTTACATTTCTCCTCTCTGATTCATTTGCATTCATTCATCAATGAAGGCTCACAAGGTGCCCAGAAGACAACAGGGGCAAAGTGATGGACCCATCAAGAGTCAAAAGATTCTATAATAGTTTCAGGCTCCATGCTTTACAAACATAGTGGTTTGAGTGTCTTGTGTTTGAAGGTGATGATGATAATGAAGTATACACACACACACACACACACACACACACATATATGAGCCCTTCCCTTTGTGTAGGGAGCGTAGAAGCAAGATAGGTATATACACCATTAATCATACTATTATTTAAGCACACAGAGCGT
>CAUYRT010025600.1:0-13117 GCA_963574885.1 Lepilemur ruficaudatus | reverse complement strand
CCTGTAGAGAGTCACAGTGAATGTTAATATGTTATATGTCCTGAGAAGCTATTCCTTAATGTTTAAATTTGTTTTATTGGTTTATAAATTTGATAAGGGAACCATATTTATTATTGAATATTGTATTAGTTTGCTGAGGCCGCCATAACAAATTAATTTCCGCACAGTATGGAGGCTGGAAGCCCAAGGTCAAGGTATTGGCAGGTTGGTTTATTCGAAGGGCCTCTCTCCTTGCCTTGTGGATGGTCATCTTCTTCTGGTGTCTTTGCAAGTGACAGATACGTGGGAAATACACATTTTCAATATGCATGTCCTTTTCCTTGTCTATTATCATTCTAAAGAAGAGATACCTATTATATTTCTCTGGAAATACTATTTAAAACAATTGCTTTGGTGAAGATAATAGTAATAGAAATCTCCCAATTACAATTTTTTTCTCCATGAGACATAGTATCACACCATCAGGGTCAGTGACATTCATTTAAATTCTGGTCCCCAAATCAGTGATCGATTGTATAACAAGTTGCCTTATTCTTAGTTATTGTGTTTCTTTGTTGTTGTGAGTCCTATTGAAACTAAACCTCACATACTCTCTTCCAGCAATACAGTTTTCTTTAAACTCTAGTATCCTGCAAACTTCCAGAAAAGTTTGAACCATAATTATTGCACTTATCATTTACTGTTTTTCATAATACCATCTTAGCTTCCCTTCAATTTTTTTTACTTCTTTGGAATATATACTTATCTTTTTTGCAAGATTGGAAGGTCTTGAGGATGTGATCTGAGTCTTAGGTATCTTTACATCCATTTAAGAAATATTCACTGTTAAATAAATAAATACAAAATATTGGCAATTAAATCTTTTTATAGTAATCTATGCATTATTATAAGGGCTGACTCAAAATAGCCCATATATGAGATATCCAACAAATGACAATAGAATAGTTTTAGATTTCTGATTTTGAGAGTATAGGTTTGACATCAATGTTAAAGCCAGTTATCACCTTGTATGTTTAATATAACGAGAAGGAGAAGGAGCATGATTGTGGCAAAAATGGTGGATAATAATTTATATGTATATTATATGTATGTGCCTGTTTCAGAGCTTGGAGCTGCAAATCTAATTAGAATAATTCATTATTGGTTAACTAGTGAATTCTTAACAGTTGACACATGGGTACATTGAAAGAATAGTTGTGGAGGTAATTAAAACTAATGAGGAGTTTATTTTTTAAAAGAGTGATGTTTGAAGTGGGAGTCAACCAGATCAAGTAATGGAATTGATCGATGTATTAATAAGCTGAATGAGTCATTCATTTGTTCATTCAAAAATATTTACTAAAAGAATTCTATGAGCTAGAGACTGGTGACATAGCAAGGAATAAAAAGATGATATTTTTACCCTCATATAGTTTATAAATGATTGTTGCATCCAGACAAATTAATAAACAAGGAAATTAAAAGTAGTATTGTTATGAAGACAGTAAACAAGCTGATTGTCTAAAGGCTTATTTGGTGAAAGATACTCTGACAAAGTAGTCAGAAAGATCCAAGAAAGTGCCATTTTTTTGGTCTCAAGGTTCAAAATGGTGAGCTTCAGAAAGATTTTAAAGAAGAGAAGTGATTGAACAATTATGTAGACACTACCTCTATCTGACTGAATCAGTTAGACGTTTTCCCCATGAAGATAGAAAATTGTCTCTATTAAACGTATCTTCATTATGCTATACAAAAACAACAAAATGAAGTGCGCACACACACACACACACATCTCATCACTACACAATAATAAACATTTCTTTAGCTCAGAAATCTGCTGCAGCTGGGAGTTAATGGATCTAGCTGGGCTTGGTTAGAAGAGATAGACCATGATCCACATCTCTTTCATTCTCCTGGGTCCAGCAGGCTGCACTAACCACATTTTATAATGATCATGACAGAAAAGCAAGTGAGTAAACAAACACAAGCATATTCCAAGCTTATGCCCTATTATGTCTGATGACATCCTGTTGTCCAGTCACTCACTCTGTGGAGCCCAACATCCAGGACTGAGTAAGGGTATTCCTCTCATGGAGGTGAGAGGATAACATAAGTATTTCTGAAAAACAATGTAATCTACCACATAAAATGAGGATAAAAATAAAAGTTTAGAGCATCCTTTAGCATTCACAGGCAGTCCATATGTACCTTTTATTCTGCCTTCACTACTTCCGTTATTTTACCACCCAATATAAATGTGCATGGGTAGCAACCACAAGGGAAGCAGAGAACACATGAAGCCACAGGCACATTCGTGGCTACAGAGATTGAGCACAAAGGGACTAGCACTCGTTCACAGTCCTGAACAGACTGCAGGACCCTGGTATGTTCTTCCCCCATGAAATAACAGGCTTATTCCAAATTAGGCTTTCTAGTGGCCTCAAAATTTCAATGGGGGCACTGACAAACTCCTCAACTACTTATTCTGGCTTAGTTATCCCTTCTCTGTTTAATAATAAGAAAGTTACATTTTTTTTTGTTGGCAAGTATTCTAAAGTATCACTCAATTTGGACAGAGTAATAGCTTGTTTTATATGATATTTTCACATCACATAAAATTTGTAATTTAATTTGGGGCATTTTGAACAGTTAATAACAGCTGGATTAAGTAATTGCTAATATGATTTTTTTTGTAGTTGTAAGGCTTTTAGTGTGGAAAATAAATTGTGAAGTTTCATGCCAAATAAGGTTATGACTTTACAGTCTGAGAGATAATTAATGATATGATACATCATAAAGATGATGTACAACTCCAAATATTAAATGATTAATTAGTGTTTGGGTTTTTAAGGCTAGAAATCTCAATGGAGTTGTAACATAATGTTATTCAATACCCAGGAGTCAGTTTCATTATCTGGAACGTAAGTCTATATGAGTAGATGGTTTCTAAGACTCTTGTTAAGGTAATTTTTAGCTTTCAAGACGACCTAGTCCAATTCCCTTTGTAGGAATCCATACCTGAAAAAGGTAGACGGTTGTAGTACCAATTCGTGCCACAAGAGGGTAGTCTTCCCACAAGAAAATTGTAATACGGTTTTCCTTATGTTAAATCAGCATTATATTATTAAAATTCAAATTTAGAGATTATGTCGATTGAAGTTAGAATTTATGACCTGTGGTTTTTATAACCACAAGTATTTAAAGCTGTTTTGTCATGGGCAAATAAGTGGAGATCAACCATGATACATTAGTAAGCAAAACATGCTGTTTGAGCAGTTAGGATTTTGTCTGAATAAGTAACATTTTTCAGGTACAATCATTTTGCAAAGAATGGTATATTTGAGGAACTTGTGAAGAAAAAGTATAGACTCTTGAATCATGCATGGATTCTTCTATTTTGGGGTAACAGAATGTTATCTCTTTAGAATAAACCTTCAAATTTATTTTTCTACTAATGGACTATGTGATTGGTTTTGCCTTTTGTTCTACTCAAGTGCTTTGTTGAAAATATTTACCAAGGTATGTACCAAGAGAAAATTTTCATTCTGTTGTCATAAAAAGTTGAGCAGTCCAGTGTACAAAAAATCTTTTGAAATATAAAATAGGAGACACAAATTCTCATCCCATATCTATTACTAATTAAGCAAGCAGTATATATAATTTACAGAAACAATTCTCACTGACTCCCTCGGTTCTTTCAACTGCAAAATAAAGAGTTTGAATATCTATACTTGGAGACCTTTCCTTTCCTCCCCTACCTCCATTCTTTCTTCTAATATTGGAATGTCCTTTTTACATAGCAAAGAAAATTATAAAGAGTAAGAGTTAATTCATGCTGCACCTGATTCCACTCTATTCTAGCATTGCTTTGATAAGGATAACGTCTCTTTTTGGAGCAGATTTAAATGCCAACTCATTTCAAACCCATAGTGTTTAAAAGTCCCTTGGTTTATCTTATTTTTTCACTGCTCATTAAGTTTCTCTCTTGAACCAGGGGAGTACATAGGAATCAGAACTTTAGATCGCAGGCAAAATGAGCACTTAAGAACTACTTTCCTCTTGGCTCAGAAATCATCCTAAGAACTATATGTAGTAAGCAGAATGAAACAAATTGTGTTCTAATCTATTATATAATGCCATTCCCCAGAGTTACTCAAAGCCTACAGTTAGCACACTAAGCAAGAAATTCCACTTTATGAAAAGTTGAGGAAGAGATTGCATGTGGGAACCATCCACTAGTGATGTACAATATCCCATCTTTGCTGAGGGTCAAGGCAAATGTTTTTGTCTTTGTTTTTTAATCAATAGGTGTGATAACAACAAAAGACAATTCAACAATAAAACTTTCCAACTCTAAGAGGCATGATTTTTCAGTCAAGGATGTGCAAATAGCTATGCTCCTTATTGGAACCTCAAAACAGTATCTCATACTCAATTCTAATTAGCTATAAAAGAGATATTTATCTCGCAATTATGTTGTTACACAGGTGTGTTACTGCTGGAAGAACCATTCCACCCCTCAGCTCAACAATGTGCATATGTTCATCTTGTTTGACTTGGTTTATGATTCTACACAGTAGTGCTGCCAGATAAATTGTTTTCAAAATGTTAACTACCTTATGCAGAAGATCGGTTTGCCATCATTTTGGTATATGGCTTTGCTTCCTTCATGAGATCATTTCTGTCTTCTAAATTTTCCCAGACACAGAACAGAACAGAATCCCAATCCCTCTTCCCCGTGAAGATAGAGAAGGGTGAATCTGAGTATAAACGTGGATAGGATGAACATTTATTTTTCAAAACAGAAATTTAGCTTGTCAATTCTCCCCATTCCTCTTTTTACTTAAGGGTAAGGAGGCAGAGGGGGAAAAAAAAAGTTAACAGAAGTAATATAGGGAATGTAGCGCATCAGGCAGGTAGCTAAAGCAATTCTACAGTACTCTATAGATTCACAGAACCTGAAATATTACTGGATGCTAACGACCAGAGATTTAGATAGCTCAAATCACTGAGAGTTATGTTGCTAGGTAAGGAAACTATAGCAATAACTTCCAGCTATTTCCCTCACCAGCAGGCAAGGGAGAAAATAAAGTATGCAGGACGGGAACTAATGTTTACTTTGTCCTAACTATATGCCAGTTTTTATTTGTTAGGACCTCAAAACAAGACTGAAAGTCTGATGCCATTATCTCCGTTGTTCAAATGGGGAAAGAAGGACTTAGAGAAATTGAAGAATATTTTAAAAAATCACATATTTCATTAGTGCCAGAACATGGATTTCAATATAAGTATGTGTGATTTAAAAATCAAGTATTTACAATAGTTTTTCAAAAGTTTTGAGTTACTTCTCAAAAATAAAGGACAAACTAAGCTTCACTGATTTATTTTTGTCTTTTCCTGTACCATGTTTCTTTGCCTAGAGTCTTCGGTGGTATTTTTCTCTTGTTACAGAAGAGAATAGCAAATTCTTTGTCCACAAGGACCATTCCTGAATCATCTCACCTCAGTTTCAATGAGGTAACTTTCTCAATAACGTATTTCTCTTTTTTTTCTTGCTGGGAAGGTAAAAAATGCTTCATGAATATTCAGAAAGAGAGATGTTCTGATAGCCATTATCACTCACCTATAAGGCAACACTGAATGAAATTAAGAACTTACTGCATTCTGAAAATAACTGAAACTGAAACCGAAATTCAAAGATACATAATATATCCTATTAGTATTCAGAATGCCCATAGACCTTTGCCTCAGTTCTCATGGATATGTAATATCATATTTCAAATCAACACATTAAAGTACTAATTTATAAAATATATCTTTATCAAAATATTTTGTTAACATAAACTTTAAAGGGGGTTCCGGACATAATGGCAAAAATCTGGCATTTTCCTAATTCATTTGATACTGTCATATTCCCACAGCAATAAGGAATAATTATAACAAAAAAGAAGCCATTCATAAGATTTAAAGTAATGGCTAAATGAGCATGTGTCAGAGAAAATGAGAATGAAAAACATCAGTAAACCCAAATCTCTTCATTCTGTGTAGTATAAAGGGCATTCCTCTCAATGACAGTTTGCATTTTGCTTGGACATTTTCAAAAAACAATGAAAATTTATTGGATTTATTACCCTTCATGAAAACCTAATGTAGATACAATAGACTTAGAAAATATTGTTTTCAATTCTGAACACAGTAACTAAGAAGTTAGACATTAAACCATCTTGAGTGCTTTTTCAAAGGATTATTATTTTTTCCCAAATGTTTGGAATAAGCTTCCTTTATATGCATCAATAAAAAATTACCTCTACCTCTTAAATCAGCTTGGTTTTTAAAAGAGCTTTGTTCTAACTATTCAAAATATATTCAATATATTACAAGATGTCACTAAAGTTTTTACAGTTGTACACATATACACACAAACACACACAGGAACACGTGGGTTTGGGTTTGGCATTTAACATTCATTATGAAGGCCAGACATCCAACCTACCTTCTATCTGGGTAAGTGGAGATTTTTAAGCCATTTTGTTCAGTGTCCTGGGAGTTTGAAAGTCTCCTCAGGTGATTGTAATATGCATCCAGTGTTGAGTACTACCCAGCCCTTATGTTCCTTGACAATTGATTTTCTGTTACCTCCCAAGGCACCGAGCTCATCAATTCAAGAGGTGGTAGCTGGAAACAGCACCAGATGTTCCTTAATGTCCAGTCCATAGCTGGGAAGTCACCACCTTCCCCACCTATGACCATATAGTAAAACAACTCTGTCTCATGCGTGGACTGGCCAACAAATAACTGAGTAAGCCTCCTAGAGTTGGAGGCTTTTATTCCTGCAGAAACAAGGAAAGATACAAAATATCTGGTTTGCCCCAACCCACATCTGTCCTAGTGTCTCTCATCCCTTTAATTTTCTGTCTCAGAATTTAATTAGTTTCTGTCATAGAATTCACCAAAACTTCCAATTGTTTTATTCATGTAGGTCATGTTGGGTGTTCTCTCATGGTAACAATGTAATCCAGGAGAACAGGAATATTTTTCTTTCAAGTCCTATTGAAAATTCCTATTGGCACATTGCCAAGCCAAAGCAGGTCTCCAGTAAGCATATTTTGTTTGCATAAATGAGTGAACGATTACATGAAAGAGCTGTAAAGGAAGAGACAACAGGATAGGTGGTCTCCACAGAAGATCAAGAGCTTCTGATTTCCTTCCCACTGGTACACTCCGGAAAGGGGAGCGTCCAACAGTGATGGGAAGGAGTAGTTGATCAGGAAGATCCTCATGGTTTCTGCTGCTCCCACCCTTGGGACCTCAGCCTACCTTAAGGGGTCTTGAGGATCATGTTTTAAATTTAATGTGTGTCCTTTTAAATTGCTCTGACAAACAGCAGGTGGTTAAGGCTACTACTTTTGCTTTAAGAAAATTCATGAAAAGGAAGAGTCAATCCTATAGGTCAAACACTGAGATGACACTAAGATCAAGACATAAGCCTTTAGCATCTCCCCAGGCGGCAGGAGAACAGACTTAGGATTTTCAGTAGACACTCCCAATGGATCAAACTCTGATAGTTATACATATTTTCTGGGGAATTTCAAATAACAAAAGCTCTTATTTTTAATATCCTAAAACATCATATATGGGCATAATTTTTAAAAACATTATATATCTTATTAAGAAGCTGGTGATATGGGTCTCTTGTACGAGAGTATGTATATGCATGTGTGTCAATGTCAATGTATGTTTATTAATATTTATAAATAATTGTTTTATGTGTGTAATATATACATGTGTATACTATAAATGTATGTATATGTGTAATATATATATAGACTATAATATACCAGGTATTTTCACACATGTTATATGTTTATGCATATTATACAAATGGGAAAACTGAGCTTAGAATACTTAAACATACTGTTTAATGTCACTTAGCTAACTAGAAGAGTTAGAATATTTCTTGGGAATTCCTCTCATAGTCTTTCACTGCAGTGTTTCATAGTCCCTTTCTTTAAAGTTGTAAAGAGGAATGACCCAAAATATGTTTTATCAATAAAATATCTCAAATCCTTCATTGACAGACAATGGAAGTACATAAAATTTTACTGCATACCAATCAATATAGCCCACTATCTGGAAATAAATCCAGATGAACAGAATCATTTTAGGCTTAATCTTATTTGTCTAAAAAAATATTCACAAACTAGAAAATAGTTTCAATTCTCATAAGCTATTTATTTTGTTGCACATCTATTATACTAATATGAATTTTGTTCATTATAGTAGAACATACAAAATTAGTAAACTAGGGAGTCTTTTTCTCCAATAGAAAAGCTGATGCTACTAAGTCAAATATCCCTTGCATTTGCAAATGATACTGTATATGGGACCTAATGACTTAGTAGAAAGAGATTACTTGTGTTTTTCTTAAGTGTGGCTTTTGATATTTCGTGTTATGTTTGTTTCTCTTAATGAAAAAAAGAGAGGGGAGTTACTACCCAAAACAAATATTTTCTAGTAATATTTGTACATTTTTTGGATAAAATATTATTCCATAAGTGGAAAAAGTATGTAAGTGTGATACAGATTGGGAATTGTGGTTTATTCTGTTATCAATAACAGAAAAATACAAATAAATATATATAGTAGCAATGGATTGAAATAGCTGTTGTAAATTTGTGCTTCAAATTACTTAGAAATGGATGCCCTTGTAGAAAATATATACTCTGTATTTCTGCAAGTAGGTCAATTTGAGCAAAAATGACTAATGACAACATCCTTAGGAAAATCTACTTATGGCAGGTACATATCCGTAACTTTTAAAAAATTTTTAAAAAATTATTATGGGTACATAATAGTTGTATACATTTATAGGGTACACGTGATGGTTTGATACAGGCATACAAAGTTTATTAATCAAACAGGGTAACTGGGGTATCCATCACCACATGCGTTTATCATTTCTTTGTGTTAGGAACATTTCAGTTTGACTCTTTTAGTTATTTTAAAGTACACATCCATAACTTTTATACTATAACTTCATTATCTGAACATTCGATATATAATTTGATGTAAAAATAGAATATGCAAAATATAGCACAGAGTAACTAAATAGCATAGGATACTTTTCCTACTTCACAGCGGCCTACTCTACTCAACCCTGTTGCATATTCTTTTCTAAGCAATTAGTTAAGCATCATTGATAGAACCTGCCAGACCAGTATGAGTATAGGGCAGGGAGGAAGTTTCTAGAGTGTGATGGCTGATTTCATTAGGATAGACAGCCAAGCTGTCTTTTCAAAATCCAGAGCCTAAACCTCAAATATTGTGCAAAGCTTATGCATATAGCAAAGATCTTTTAAATTTTTTTCTTCAAATAAACTTTAAAAGTCTATTTCTGACCCCGTTGATCAAAATATAGGAACATTTTGATAAAATTCTCTATAATTTTCTGTATCTTCTATTTTTCTTTCCTGATAACCTGCTAGCTTAGGTGTCCTATACTGACACAAACACTACAGTGTATTCAGTCGAATCACATCTGATTTATACATTCATACATACACATACATCTGATATGAAAAACTTTATGATTAGATCTCTTTAAGTGTTAGAGTATTGGTGGATTTAGATCACTGTAGATTCTTTAGTCATAAGGAAAAAACATAAACTATAGCTTCAATGTCTGATTGCTTGCTTTTCTTTGTAACATACTCTGTTATTTCTCAAAAGAGGAAAATAGGATAGTAATAACATTTTACATGAAGAAAATTAATTAATTATAGGTAAAAAGATTTCATAGAATCTATTAGGTCAGGCTATCAACCCCTGAAGGCTAGCATAGGATTGTCACTGAAATCTCCTTTCTGATTCTTTATCAAAAATAGTACCAAAACTGTCAATCAGGGGAATATTTATTCTGATGTATTAATACTCACTTTTCAAAGTCAAGGCTATTAATATTCATTGCAGCAGAATTTTCATTGTTATCATGGTCAGAGATCATTTGAAAAATGATTTTGTTCTGACTGCTAATAAAGAAATCAGGAGTTCTACAGGCATTTATTAGTTGGATGATAAAGTCTCTGTTTTAAAACCCTGAGGGTTTGTTAGAAGATGTTTTTTGTTTGTTTGATTTTTTTGTTTGTTTTTTCAATTGTTTGTTTTAAAGTCACATTTCAGATACTGCAGGCCTCATTCCACCAGAGTGCTGAAAAAGCATTAGCAATAAATATCCATTTTAAAAATACAGAAATGGAAAATCCAAAATTTAAATTGTGCACAAAACAATCAGGCTCTTCAGGCCAAACTAGGTCACAGGAAATAAAGGTGGAAGAAAGACTTATGGAGGAGACCAAAGACCTAATGCTCTCAAGTAAAGACTTTTTGAATTAGCCTCAAATGAGAGTAGCATGTAGCGATGCTAGACAGAAGCCATTTATTGGTTCAGACAGGAAACTCTAATGTCATATGGCTCTGTATTCCCCAGGATGTGTGACTATCTCATTTTCCCATTTTCACACCATTAAGTATTATATGGTTCCTGACTACTACTGTGATTCACTTGTGATTCTCTCAGCTTTTCTTCTTTTAAAAATTCCCATTCTACTATATGTCATATATTATTTGCAATTTAAGATGAGATAATTTCAAGTATCTGTTTTATCTTCTATTTCATCTACTGCAATTTTACTGATTTTGAAAAACCACATAATTTACATATTCATCTGAATTTTTTAAGTGATGATATACTTTAATTAGTATCAGTGTTCTTTCAAAGTAATATCTGTATAAAATATGATTGTGTCTGTACTCTACCACATAGTAAAGTTTAATTAGATTGCCACAGAGTAAAATCGTCATGGATGATGTCTTGATTATCTTTAAAATAATAATTATGAAAAATCAATCTAAAATAGTCAATATTCATTTTGAGATTTTTTTTTTTGTAAAACATCAGCCTTGTCGTAGGTGCAATGTTGCAGATGAGGTAAAGCAGCCAGGTGTATAACTGAGATACATTTACTCTTCATACAGATGGGAGGGTGGTATGTGAACCATTGTGTGCTTATGTGGCTCTTGCCCAAACTAGTGACTTACCTAGCAGTTTACCTAAGGCTGTGGCCTTTCCATCCTGGTGCATCTTCCTTCCAACTGGGCTATATTAACAACGAAACAGTAGGCAGGTGTGCGAGAAACTAGGGTGGTATTGAGATGCTGCTACCACTCACTCATGTATATATTTATCTCTTATACCAATAGTCTAAAAATAATTTTACTTCTATATGCTTGAAAATAATTTCCTCAAATACCTCCTTGCACAGTTTAGATTGGTAAGTATATATGTGTGCATACACACACATTTTTCTTAAGTTTAAATCGTTGCAAATACAAGAGTATCCCATTTTGTGGGCAACAGTTTATGCAATGTTGTGAACTCTCTTCAAGAAAAAGAAAATTTATTATGCAAAATTGCGAATACAAAGTTACATATAAAAGAATATTTATATAGAAATACAAAAGAGATTACAAACTCAAAGGCTGACAAGTAAAGCAAACATCCAGAAAAACAACACATTAGTGTTAATTTACTGCCTGATGCTCATCTGTAATACTTTTAAATATCAATGTTGTTGGCAGCATACATGTGATCTTGACTTCTGTGACACTGATCTTGTAATTATAATTTTCTATAGAGAGAAGAAACCAATCAGTCCCCCCTTTAATATAGTTGGTTGAAATTTATTTTCTATTATTTTTAGGATGCATAATGCATTTGATTATACAAAGATACATACTCACTCTTTTTAGTTTTGTATAGGTTTTATCTACACACTCAAGAATTCTAAACTTTATATTGTGCACAATGCCCATGGAAAAATCTTTTTAAATGGTATAGTATATTTTCAATTGTCATAATTATATTATAAATACATTCCTGATAGAGAATTTCGGTTGTCATAGGCATCAGTAAGAATCCTTTACTAACTGCATATATCTAATGACTGGAAGAATTTTTCTTAGACCAGCTTCTGCCTTCACACCTCTCAAACTTTGTTTTTCCTACAATATTCGCATATTTCAAGTTCTAGATGCCATTGGACATGCTTCTATCACAATATGACCTCTGGCCTTACAATGATAAGGGGTGAGTTGTCACTATGAGTGGTAAGAATATACATGAAAGCCATTTTTATGCTAGGACGACTAGCAATAATAGCTCTGCACCAAGTGAGTTTAAATTGCATAAATTTATCTCACTAATGTCAAACTAAATGTATAACCAACTCAGGTGTTTTTTTTTTTTTTTTGGATCACAGAATTCCCAGGGCCACTTTAAAAGCACACACAGAAGGGTTATGATGGAGGGGAAACAGAATTAGAGGGGTACTAACCAATTGCAATTAAAATAACTTGTTTTTGAAATTGTAATAAGAACCTATGTCCTCATAAACATATTGTTAGGGCAGCTGCCAGATCTTCCTTGAAAAAGTCTGTGTAAATGAAGGATCCTCAACTTAAACTTCATTAGTGCCACAGTTAACTCTGCCTGTAATTGCAAGGATTATGATTTTTAGTGTACTGTATATATTAACACTTTATAATAGAAATTTAGCATCTCTTTTTGAAAAGTAACCAAAGAAATCTAAATATCATGATGATTTAAGACTACCATTATTTATTTTAAAACATGAACAAATTCATCATTATGATCCTACATTCATATTGTTTTACCTGAACTAATATTCTTTTATTTTTCTCAGAATTTTATCCTAAAGAAATATATTTAATGTTTGATATTATTTTCTGAGTACTTTCTAATATTTCTGATAAACAATAAAAATGTTTTATATAAAATACATATTTAAATTTTTACTTATTTTTGATTTTCTGTTACCATAAGTTCCTATATTTAAAATTTTTATGAATTATTTTCTGAGTTGAAAAATTATTGCAATTATTATTTGTATATGATTGATCAAAATAGCATATTACATTTTTTTTTTTTTTTTTTTTTTGAGACAGAGTCTCACTCTGCTGCCCGGGCTAGAGTGAGTGCCATGGCATCAGCCTAGCTCACAGCAACCTCAAACTCCTGGGCTCAAGTGATCCTACTGCCTCAGCCTCCCGAGTAGCTGGG
>CAUYRT010025599.1:0-24232 GCA_963574885.1 Lepilemur ruficaudatus | reverse complement strand
CCAAACTGTCTTCCAAAGTGGCTGTACCATTTGCAGTCCCACCTGCAATGAATGAGAGTTGGTGTTGTCAGTGTTTTGGATTTTAGCCATTCTAACAGGTGTATAATTGTTATTTTAATTTGCATTTTCCTAATGACTTGTGATATTGAATATCTTTTTACATGCTTATTGGTTATCTGTATCTCTTCTTTGGTGAGATGTCTATTTAAATCTTTTGTCTATTTCTTAATCTTGTTGTTCATTTTTGTTGTTGTTCAGTTTTAAGTATTCCTTGTGTATTTTGGATAACAGTCCATTATCAGATGGGTCTTTTGCAAATATTTTCTCCCAGTTTGTGACTTGTTTTCTCATTCACTTGACAGTATCTATCACAGAGCAGAAGTTTCTAATCTGAATGAAGCTCAGTTTACCAACTATTTCTTTCATGGATTATATCTTTGCTGTTATATCCAAAAACTCATCACTATGTCCAAGTAATCTAGATTATTCTTCTATGTTATCTTCTAGGAGCTTTATAGTTTTGTGTTTTACATTTAAGTTTATGATTTATTTTAATTTTTGTGAAGGTGTGAGGTTTTGTCTAGATTCATTTTTTTGGATGTGAATGTCCAGTTGTTCCAGCACCAATTGTTGAAAAGACTATTTTTTTTCACTATATTGCCTTTTCTTCTTTATAAAAGATCAGTTGACTATATTTATGTGGGTATATTTCTGGGCTCTCTAGTCTGTTCCATTACTCTGTCTATTATTTCACCCAGGGTTCCTAATTTATAATCTCTGTTTTCTTCTTTATACATTGGGACCTTGAACCCTGCAAATGTTGTCCTATAATTATGTCTGCATTGTAAATTGGCTCCCCAGTTGTCAATCCTAACTAAATACAATTAAGATGTAAGTACCCACCTTTCCTCTGCAGCCTGTCCTTATGCTTAGCATTTAAGGCAAATATATAAACGATTTATTAACAATAAAATCTGCATAACCAATCCTCTTGTAAAAGCTACTTCTATTTTTGCATTCTGTGAGTCCCTAGAAGAAATCCTTAGTATGAGTCCTCTTAATACTACTGTACTGCAATAGTAACATTATCCAGGAAGTGGTAAGTCTCACTGATGCTATTGTGATGGTTTCCTCCTGGGATTGTTCCATCGGAACACTGCTATGCCTATCTGCCTGGCACTGCAATGGTCGTCTCACTTTTCACATTGTCATCTGCAGTGACCATGATATTATTAATATAAAAATCTTTATAGTGGAGGTTTTTGCTTTCCCTTGCTGTGTTCTATGCACCTACTAAGACTTGCTTTTCATGACGATTTAAAAAGAGTACTAAATTTAATCTGGAGACACAGGATAAGATTCAAGTTTTGTTCAAATTCAGTTTTTTTTTTCTTCAGTAACCTGGAAACAGTACCTAACCTTTTTGGAATCTACATTTGAATTTTCTTTAATAAGCAATGGTGTAACAGAGGGAATGGCCTAAAAAGAAAGGGTAAAAATCTTTTCTGTCTATTTTTGGAGGGGAATTGAAACCTGCATCCCTGTCTCAGGCCACTGGTCAGGAGGGGTAGGGGAGTGTCTTTTGTTCTTTGTACCTTAGGAGATGGCTCAACAGAACTGTTCAGGGGGAGGTCCGGGATGGAAGTCACAGGATTATTGCCAGAGATGGGACTTACCAGAATGTAGTTAAACAGCAAATAGCCTAACCTGAAAACCCTACCTTCAAAAGCTCCATATGTTCTGCTTATGATGAGGATGGTGGCATTTTAAGACGGGAGTCTCCATCCTCCTCATTTGTGGGCACATTATTCTCATTCTTCTGATGCAGCCTGGAGGACAAGTACCAAACTTTCAGTAACAGTGGTGTTTTTATGCCTTGTTTTGGTTTGTTCAAAATACTTTGCAAAAATTATATATGGAATCTATATGCCAATGTGCTTCAAAATTATTATTCAAATGTTGATAATTCATTATGATCACAAAGACACACAAAATGATATTATTGATTCAATCATGTAGAAATAATTAAGGATATAATGTTTGAGCATGTTTAGACTTTTTTTTACCATAAACATTTCTTTCTGTTTCTGTGAGAAACAAATCTGCTAGAAGGAATTACCACAAAGAAGTAGACTTTAAGGACTCTTTGGTCTATAAATATTCGATTACTCTGATATATTTTCTGAATCCCACAATATATTATAGATGCTAGGAGATATTTTTTTCCTCAAGTGGAGAGTATATGCTGAAATTTGAACATTTCCAAATGAATAATGAAAATTAAAGGGATATAAAGACTTTAAGTGATAAGATGTTTTGTAGGCACTTTGAACACAAACTGTTTCTATGTAAAGTTACCACCGTCTGCTGGCTCGCCCACCCTGCTCTTCCCCTACGTTCAAATTGGGATTTGATGTCCATTAGTTCACCTGCTCAAATAAGAAAATTGTTACCTTTGCCTTCCGCCCCCCCAATTCTCAGATTCTCTTGATTCTGCTCTCCCAAGCTCACTGCCATTGCTCACTGTCTCAGACCTGATCACCGTCACCCAGATTATAGCAGAAACATCTTAGCTCTCGGTCCCTCTGCCTCCTGCAGCCTCCACCTGCCATCTGTCCTCCTCTCCACTCCTCAAAGTAACCCATGCAAAAAACACAGATCCAGAAATATCCTTTCCCCCTTTAAAAATCATCAATATCTCCCCCATTTTCTTTAAAATAAATTTCAAACCACTTAAATAAATCAGCATGGCATTTGTGACCTGTTTCAATCTAGTTCTCAAATAACTTTTTCAGCAATCTCTCATCATCCCACCCTCCACAATATTTGCTATTTCTTTAAAATGACACCTCTGGAGCATTCTATGTCAAAATTATTTTCCCATTCTTTCTTGTCTCTGGGCCAGGATGTGAATTTTACTGTTAAAACATGATTTAAAATTTTAGACGGGGCCTGGTGGCTCACACTTGTAATCCTAGCACTCTCGGAGGCCAAGGTGGGAGGATCGCTGGAGGTTAGGAGTTTGAGACCAGCATGAGCAACAGTGAGACCCTGTCTTTACTAAAAATAGAAAGAAATTAGTTGGACAACTAAAAATATATAGAAAATATTAGCCGGGCATGGTGGCGAATGTCTGTAGTCCCAGCTACTTGGGAGGCTGAGGCAGAAGGATCGCTTGAGCCCAGGAGTTTGAGGTTGCTGTGAGCTAGGCTGACACCACGCCATTCTAGCCCAGGCAACAGAATGAGACTCTGTCTCAAAAAAAAAAAAAAAAAAAAAAAATTAAATGCATGTAGAGAACTTAAAGGGATCTGAAGCCTGTGAGGAATGTTTGAGAAACAGGAGTTTTTGTCAGTGGTAGTAATAGTGGTTGTCTTTTTGGGGAGGACTTGTCTGTTTGGTCTAGAGACAATAAAACGAGGATTGATGCCTGCCTTTTAATATTTAAAAGGTGTCATGAAGGGAAAGAAGTGGACTGACTCTTTGTAATACAACAGAATTTGAATAAATAAGTAGAATTTATAGAAATGCAGTCTTTTGCTGAGTTTTTTCCAAAAGAAAAGACCATTTTAATTGGCATTATAAAAAAGGACATCAGTGTTTTTCTAACCTCGTCCCTCTGTATACAAGCTTTCTTTAATCCTCACTACTCTATACAGTACTTTAAGAATGCTTACTCATGAGAACAGAAGATTTCAGAAAGGTTTAAGCAATGGAGCTAAGACTTAAACTCTAAATTGACTCACTCAGAATGAAATGTGCATCCTCACCACCATGCTCTGAGCAGCCAACTGCCCATTTATTAAAGATATGATAAAAGGTGTTCTTCACTGGCAGGAAGAAAAATGTGGTTTAAAAAAATCTCTTTCTGTATTAATATTTGATAGTTTCATTCACTGGTAAGATTGATATTAGATTTTTTTTTTAATTTCTAGGTGGCTTTTTTTTTTATTGTTTGCAAATGTATTGTTAAAATAGGCTATCAAGTGAAATAAGTCCCTGCTCTTTCCAGGAAATATTAATCCAAGGAAATTGATGCAAGTTTTCCTGCTTCGTGCTCTTATGCACCTTCCCAAGGTCTTCTAGTAAGATCCACTTTAGGAGATTAATGGCAATATATTTTCATGACATCTATAGTGCAGAATTAGCCTCTATAATGGCACTTATGTACCTTGATCATAAAATTCAGTGCTCCAAACTCACTACTTCAGGTTCTTCAGTGGCTAACTGATAAATTCTCCTTTGATACTAAACTTGTCAAAAGGCTTACAAAACTTCTTTGAAGAAAAGCTCCCAGAAAGCATTTCCTTTCTTTTAAATTGTTCTGCATGTTTCACAATATATAAGTAAACATATGAATCAGGGGTAAATATCAAAACAGAACAGTCCAAAACACTAAGAGGATAGCTGTCTTGAAAACTCGCCTCAACCATGATCATGTTATACAAGGTAGATCTGAAAATAGAAACACAAAAGAAAAAGAGCAGACATGTGTCTGTTCAGTATTTTATATGGCTTAAATAATACAAAAATGGTTCTTACGTGTTTTTATAACACTGTATTTTATAACTGGATGTTTTGTCTTTCCATGCATACAATGATTTTCCAGGGTAAATAAACATCGATAAATACTAAATTCTTTGAAGTACTATGCAACTTGGGAATGTACTTTATATTTTTTATTCATTCAAAAAATATCTGTCAAAAGTCCAAAAGTTGGTCACAGGAAAACAAAAGGGGGAGTGGATAACAGTTGAATAAACTGAGTTTGCCTTCTTCAGGTACTTTTTCCTATATTTGCTCAACTTAATGTACTACTCCATCTATTAAAATCACTACTAGCTTGATTCCGACTGAGCAGCATTGCAGCACTGGTGGTCATGCTACATTGGTTACTGTGTGCTTTAGGTCCTTCTTTCCCTTCTACAATTTAGCAGCATTTAAATAAAGTTGCTAGCTTCACTTTACACAGTTTTGGTTCACATGCAAATCATTTCTGATTTGTTTGAGGACAGCGTTATTATTGGACATTCACATTTCTTCTGCAGGAAAAGAAGTAATCTTGGACATCTATCTGGGTGAATTTTCCAAAAAGATATTAGCAGTTTGCTTTTATAATACTATTTCTTAGAAACTGAATCTTTGTCAATGAGTTGTTACACACTTCCTTCCCATTAGTCAATAAGCCCTTAGGCCCATTAAGCTTTGGTGAGAGGAAGCTGTGATCACAATTCAAGGCTGAACACAGCATTAAGTTCTGTGAGCATCAATATTTTAGGAGAAGGAAAAGAAATAGCTGTTGCTGCATTATTCAGCATGCCATTCACTCTGTGAGGCCTGAGATAAGACTTAGCAAAATGTCGTAAGTAAATAATGATCAAAGAAGGTCCAAACTGCAAGTTCCAATTAGATTTATTTGAAAGTAAGAATGGAATACAATGGAGACAGTCAATCAGAAAAACCCTCTCCTGACTGGTCTGAACTTCAGAATTGTTGAACAAGACATAATATCACAACACACCCAGAGAGATCATCAATATTTGAAATTAAAATAATTCCCATGTTATATATAACATTTAGCAGAACCAGAGATCAATGCACACATTTAAGGAATGTTTTTTCCTTAATTAAAAGGAAAACCATATCACTAATTAACTTTTAAATTTAGCCTTGTAACTATCTTATGAATCACAAGTAATGACATTAATTTATTTACTAAAACTAAAAAGAGTATTGATTTAGTGTTTCAAAATTCATGAACTCTACTAGAATCTATTTGGTGATATTCAAAAGAGAGGAAGTAGCTCCCACTTGCAAGGTATTTATGAAATAGTACAGGGAAAAATAACCAGAGCTTATAATGTAACTTGATAACATTGGTAACACAACGGGCCAAGGTAATTTTCATTATTCAATAATCTGATGCAAATAGGGGTGAAGAAAAGGTGCAACTAAGTGGTCAAACGTAGGATTATGGGTTGCAAAGTGTTTTAGGATTAAGAATTATAAGAGCTCCTATCTATTCACGCAGATCAAGCATGCAGAAATTTCTGCTTGCAGAAATCAAGCTCTTTACCTACCACCTGGCTATACTACGTGTGAGTTATGTGGTAAACCACCAGCCTAAGTTTATAGGTCACTTCTAGGCCTTAAGTAGTATACACTTTGTAAATCTGAACCTGCCAAAGGCATATGATCTGGGATCAGAGCTGGTAGCATATTGCTCTCAACTTGCAATTCCTCTCAGTCTCTGTTAACAGAAAGAGAAGAGAGAGATAAAGCCGGAGCTTCAGGATCAGGTAAAAAAAACTAAATATTCAAACCAGAGCAAAATTAACATTGAAGAATACAGTATTAATCAATTATGTAAAAATATGCATAATCCACGGGGGATATGTTCCAAGACCCCCAGCAGATACATGAAACTGTGGATAGCACCTAACCCTATGTATAGTGTTTTTCTCCATACATACATATGTATGATAAAATTAGGCACAGTAAAAGATTAACAAAAATAACCAAAAATAAAATAGAACAATTATAACAGTATACTGTAATAAAAGTGATGTGAGTGTGGTCTCTCTCAAAATATCTTATTGTACTGCACTCTTCTCGTGAAGAGGTGAGATGACACAATGCCTCCACACTGAGATGAAATGAGGTGAGTGATGTAGTGACGCGGCATTGGGCTACTATTGACCTTCTAATGATGTGTCAGAAGGGAGTTCACCTGCTTGGAATAATCTTGGATCATCAAGCCATGATGATGTGGATGGTTGGAAGTCAGGAGCAGACAATGTTGGTAATGAATGGGCAGGCAGCACGCAGACAGCCAGGATACACTGGGCAAAGGGACTATGCATGTCCTGCGTGGTGGGGTAGGATGGTAGGAGACTTCAGCACACTACTCAGAACAGCTTGCAACTTAAAACTTATCAATTGCTCATTTCTGGAATTTTCCATCTAATATTTTCAGACTGCAGTTGACCACAGGTAACTGAAATCATGTAAAGCAAAACCATGGATAAGGAGGAACTATTGTAGTGATAATCGACTATGTCAAAAAACAAATATGGTTTCACTAAAGTATCTAGGTAATACGTAGGAGACAAGGCGTGAAATCGGCACAGCAAAGGAGTGAGTTGTCAAATGATGGAGCCAAAATTCGAGGGCAGCGTTTAGCATTGTTATTGCACTGAAGGCAGCAGAGTTGAGCACTTTGCAAACCACGTAAGATGAATGCTATCAGGGATTGTAAACCACAAGCCACTCTGTCTCTTTCCTCGTCCTTGAGTTTTTTCTGCCTCTTCCGTTTCGTGTCTTGCTTATTCCCCCCCGGCTTCTGGTCTACTTTGCCACTCCAGCTGGCTACCCCGCTTAAGCCAACTTGTCTCTAAGACCTTTGTAAGGGGACTGAACATTAGCTTGGCTGAAAAGAGTTCCCTGCAGTACTCACATGAGCTTCAGAAGTACTCAACTAAGAGGTCTTTGTATTTTTTTCCTGGGACTGTAAGAGGATATAGCCTATTTATAACGTGTCTAGAAAGGAAAAGTTTCTTGAAATTAGACAAAAATGTTTACCCTCAGTTGAACAGCATAAGAAAACTTAAGAGTTACCTGAAAAAATTGCAGGAAAAAGGAATTTAAAACTGAGCTCTACTTGCTAGCAAAAAACGAAAGACAAATGCTTAACAAAAAGACAAATCATCACCGGAACCTGTTGTGTGGATGTTGTTATTATTTTCTTGTTATAGAAGTATTTAATCTATTCTTATCAAGTTCTATTAACATTCTCTCAAGGTTAAAAATTAAAATCTCTCCCGATATACAATATGAACAAATTTAGGTTCTGACGGGCACCACCATCCACATTGCACACATACAAACGGATTTTTTAGGTAAGAGCTGTTGACTGCATTTGATGACTGTTCCTGTCCTGGCCTCAAGCATGCAGAAAGGAATTTTGCACAAATGCATTGCAAACAAAACTGTAGAAGATTAGTCACTTGCCAACAAAACTCCTCTAGTAATTTTCTGGTTATGTCTTTTTGAAGTCCTTATGTTTTTGGCCTTTACATTTCCTTCTTACGAACTAATATCCATGCCCGTATCTGAAACATAGACATACGAAGGTGGGGGAAAGTGAAGGAGATAGTCTGTTTTAGGTCTCCTACTCTTCAGACATTTACTTAAAACCACTAAATTGGTATTTCATTCTGAACTTTCTCCTTTCAGAAATGCTCAGAAAGAAACTGAGGTTATTGCATTGGTATATTCAGACTTACCCTTTTTATTTCTTATCGTTTTGTAATTAGAACTGCTTTGTCTAAGTTTACTATCTGAAAGATGCTCTCAGCATATATTTATCATATACTTATTTATTTGCTCTCAACATAAAATTGTCTTCTTGTTTTAGCATTGAATCTCGTTTAGATATTTTAATTTCTTTTCAAAACTTTATCATGTTAATTTTTTTCAACTATATTTGTGATTAAGTAGTACATATTACCTGGGAAAATCAAACAGTACGTACAATACTTCGTTGTTGATTTAAAATAGAAATTAAATTTTATCTCTATGAAACTTATGGAAATGTTCTTTTATATACTATTTCTTTTCTTGTCTAGAAGATAAATGCAGTCTCCTCATCTATAAACTATCTTATTTACAAAAAAAATTTCCATATCATAAGATTGATATGGGAATTAAGTACATCATGTATATCTTGAACAGTTTGCAATATATTGATCAGTTTTTCTAGATTTTCCAGTACTTTTAAATAAATTAAATATACAAATAAATTGTTTTAAGATACAATATAGAAATGTGGATGGTAAAAGAAGTTACTAAATATCACAGAAGGGTCAAACCAGAAAATGTGGGTATATTTTAATATACACAGCTTGGTATTTAAATATTTAGAAATATTCTCATTTTGCCTAATTATGGCAACATAACATTAATCAAGAGGGGGAAGACTCATTTAAAGATATTTAACTTTTAATAATACTTCCTGGTAATAAAATTCCAGAAGTCTAGCTGCTTCAAGTTAAATATTCAATTATATAATACCCATTTAACACCAGCTAGGTTCATTGTCAACAACAAAGTATTTTAGCATATATGAAGTCATCTGATGTCAAAAGCCCAGTGATGTAAGCAGAGCACAGACTATAATCTCTCTTTATTTCATGAAAAGTCATATAGTGACTCAGAGTTCCCAAACTCTATCACTTTCATAGGACTGGTAGAGGGAGATGTTGCTATGAGAACTAGTCTGTCTGTATCCATAAGCTTTTTTCAATTATATATTGGAAGATCTATCCAGTGATATTTTAGGGGCCTTTAAAATTAATTCTTCATAAGAAAATAAAATATGTATGGACACAATATTCACCCCCCAATCTACTATAATTACAATAAATAAAATGGATGTCATTCAAAGTATGTTGCCAGAGGCTGTCATTTGTAAATAGGCAAGGCTGCTTATTATGAACTATACCAGTCCAATCATTAGCATCATGGTTTTATTTCTCTTGTGTTAATCTGAATACTTGGGAAGATTTAAGAGTTACTTTCAGAATTCAGCTCTGTTCTCCCCACCCCTCATGAGTGCTATATTTCTTAAGATACATAATCACATAAAAAGCTTTGAGATAAAGCACACAAAAATTGAAGTATTTGCTGCATTTATGCTATTGTTGCTATTAATTCCTATCAGAATCAATTACTTGTTTCAGGCCTCTGGATAGAGAATTCAGCACCTGCTGATGATTGAAAGGGCAGGAAGTTTATTACATTTATATGTACAAGATTCCTTTCCTTTCTCTCCAGCCCTCATAGCAATCATTAATAACGTAACCTTCAGTACAATGGGCTGTCAGTGCTTACCCTCCATTAGAAGAAAAATATGCCACACATTTCCATAGCGAATAGGTAATGCAAGCTGAAAAATGTGATAATGTGAAGAGAGGCATTCCTTCAAGTTATTTTGCCTAATTCTATTTGATACATGGAAGAAAGTGATATTTTATCTTTCTATTGTAGATACTGAATGGGAACAATCAAGGCAATATATTTTAGACTTTTTAGAATGGACCAGAAGAAAAAAAATTATCTTTTGTGACTGTGGTTCAGTATCGCAGGTTGGTGGTGATGATGGTGGGGTTGATCTGAGAAGAACTTCCCAAATTTTGCAGGATATTTGCACTTTAGAATCATGATGCAAGTGCACAGGCCTATTCTCAATTCTAGACATTAAAAATTTTGAAATATTAATACAGAATCAAAAACTAAAATATAAATTATATTTTAAGAATACATAATAGTGTTGCTCTTTCTCCTTATTATCATCAAGAAAATTTTATTTTTCAAATGTCAATTAGAAATGCTCATAAACAAATCAGTTAAAAATATAATGTGTTTAACTTCTATGTACAGGAAATTACAATATTATTCTCATTAGAGACATAGCAGTAATTCCACTCAGTAGATAAGAAAGGTTGTCCAATCGTGAAACAGGCAGCCATACAAGGTAGTGGGTTTATTGCCATGAGCAATGTTTAGAGACTAGATGACCACTCACCAAAAATGTTGTAATATAAAAATCAGGGCATTTTTAAATAAAATAATGGATGAACCAATTTACCCTAAATTTCCTCCTTATCTTGGGATTCTATGCTTCTGTGGAAAGTAATTTGAATTAAAAGGTTAAAACTGGTCAACATTACTCCAAGGCACTAAGAATTTGTGGGAAGAACTGTTTAGTAGATAAAATCAACTCCTATCAAGGACTTATGTGTGCCACTATATATAAATCATCTCATTTAATTTTTACAATAACCCTCAGCTAAATGTTATTCGCCTTTTGTGCAAAGGAAACGTGCACGAAGTCACGTAGTCAGTGACGTGGAGCTAGAACTGCAGAGTCTATGCATTCAGCCACTCTGCTTTCTATATTTAAGATCCTGCACTCTTCTGATTATTTCCGAAATATGTGATTCTAATCCTATTAAATGTTACCATTGAAATTTGGAGAAGAATCCACCTAGAATAGATCATCTCAGGCAGCCTGCCAGAGACAAAATGCCAATATCCAGGCTAAGCGTTAGGCTTGGTCATTTCGTTTCAGTGGCATCTCTTAGCAGGTAGTCCTAGACACTTACCCAAGAAACACCAGAATTGGTGCCAGACGACCTAGAGAAGCCTCAGCATGCTCACATTGGTATTTTTAGATTTTTCTGTGAAAAAAGGCGCTCATTACATCAGGGAAAAAAGCTTGCTGACCACACATGGCAGAAATTAATTGTAATTGTCATGAGTCTTTCAAATAGCGCTACAAGAATCCACCTGAAGACTAATTTTAATATACTAGGTTGGTTGTAATGGAATCCCAGCCTAATCCAAATATTCTTCATTAAAGAGGTCTCCCAAGAAAAAAAATATTTTTTTGTCTTAAAATTTTTGGCTTAACCAATAAGATTAATATTACTCTTTATTTTTTTTCTTATTATACAGTAACCGAATTTATTTAAAATAACAATCTGCTTATGCAGGGAAATGACCACATATTCAAGTGTTAGGCTAAGATAAATTCTGCCCATTATTATTATTTATTTTTTTTTATAAAGGTCTCTAAATTTCTCTACCATCCATCACAGTTTTTGTGGCCCTCTCTATTTTCCGGGCTCCACATGTGCCCTGAGCTTCACTCACTTGCTCAAGGAAGAGCCCTGGCCACCACTATCCACTGTTTATCTCCTCATTGTGTAATACCTCAGCACATCGCAGACTTTGCAAGTCATGAAGAAGACACTTGCCCAGGAATGTCCTCACACGCCCTGCAGCGGGGGTCCCAGAGCTGCAGTGCCCAGGTTGGACCCAGCTAGAACTACAGAAGCCAGAACGCTGCCTAGTGGCTGCCCAGCTAGACCAGGTTACAAAACCAACGAGTGCAAAGGAGTTAACACCTTTCGTGCAAATTTTGATCAACACAAGTCAGAACGTGGAAAGCGTCTGACATATGAATTCTGCTTTCCTCCGTACCATGGACAAATGGTTCCAGAAGTCCTCTCCTGGACACATTCCACATGGCTGAGCAGTTAGTTCTGTTACTTGTAAGGCTGTTTGTCCTGGTGATACACCAAATCCCAAATCGTATTTACTTATAATGGTTTTCCCGCCTTCCCTCACACATGGAGCCCTGGGATTGCAACGGCAAAGCCTGAGAATGTTAGCTTTGCTTCAGTCTCTGATCTCAAAGAGTCGCTATCTAAACTTTTTCTTTTTTCTCGTTAGCTTTTGACACTGCTTAAAACAAAGAAAGGCAAACATAGAAGTTTAATCAGGAGAAATGTTTAGTTTAACATTCGTACTAAAGCGATTTTCATACAGATTTCTAAGTGAAATTTGAGCAATGCATAAACACGTAACCATATTGTAACATTTTCTCGCTGTCTTGATTAAATTTTAATAAAAGTGACTATATTTCATATTTAATTAATCATCACCAGAATTTACAAAATAACCCTTCCAGTTTTGGGGATTCAATATTTTTTCTGCTTTATTTCCCTATATAGGTAGTGACTTCCACTTTAAAACAGAAAACACGATTGCCAGAAAACGTACTTTACTGGCTTTTTAAGGTCAACAGTTTAATTTTGCATAAGCACTTTCTTTTATTCCCATATCTTCATTATAGCTCACTTTCACATAAAGCTAAATGTACTCTTTCATCACTAAGGCAATAAAAAGGTTAATTTAAAGCAAGACAAGGAAAAAAAATATGTCAGCACTTTACCATAGCCAATCTCTGATTCTCTTCAATTCCTTTATTTGTTTAATCATTTTCATTCAGAAATAGTCCAAGCACCCCAAAATATGCAGACTAATAAAATGAACACCAGAGTACCTATCTAATCATGACATCTGGCAAACCTGCTTCAGATTTTTTTAACTAAATAGAATATTACTTAGGGAGCTGATATCACATGAGTACCCCTCCGTTAGGTCTTTTATCTCACTCTTTGCTATGAGAAATTATTTTTCAATCTCTTACACGAGTTTATGCTATTAGTACACACATATTCATATGTAAAATGATCTTTTAATGTTTTTTATAAATGGCATTAGAATATATTCGTTTAGTTAAGCAACCTCATTTTTTTGGTACTTTCTATATATGCTAAATAATAATCTAGGAATTGAATTTCCAGTGAAAAACAATACGTTTCTTTTTTGGGGTGGGAGGGACTTTACATTCTACTTGAGGAACAAAACACATAAATTTACAATTTACTATCAAGAAGTGATAATTGCTTTTAAAAAAGGATAAGGAAATAAAGAGTGTTAAAGTGGAAGTTGCTAAAACATTCAGGCTGATGAGCAAAGATTGGAATGATGTACTGGAGAGAGACATTATGGCAGCGAGGGAAAAGTCTTCCAGAGAGAGGTAATAGCAAATGCATGGCTGGGGCAGGCCGGGCGTGCTGAGTCCAAGAATTGAAAAATGATGCCGAGGATTTAGTGAGCACAGCAGAGAACAAGAGGAAGAAGTTGCCGAAGTTCATCGGGCAGCATGTGCTTCACATTTGAACGTTACGTGTTAGATATTGAACCATGTTGTCATGAATAAATCTCGTTTAATTATTTTAAAGTTTTCTATATGTTAAGACAATAAAATTTAGTTATCCTTGTCTATATCAAATCATTTCCAATTTTCACTGTTTTCACTATTGCAAGCAACGCTACAGCAAACATGCTTGTTCATGTCTCTATGTACACCTATGCACCTTTTCAAACTCTCTCTCCCTGTCTGTTAAAGATCTAGGTTATTCATTTGTAGAATGCCACGTAATCTGGATTGTGCTTATTATGTAAGTACCTTATTTTCAGTGGAGTCATTTGTTATTTCTTTTAAATATTCCTCTGTCATATGTATACAAACTGAATGGGATATTTTAATAGTTATTTTAATGGTACATAAAATATTTATGCTGTTTTCACCTCTCCAACTCAAGTAGTTAGATGTATAGAAGGAACCTATTGTTAACATTCCACTCCCCACTCAAACCGCAAACACCGCATTTAACAACCTCCAGACTCGTAAGCAAGGATCCCTTCCGTTATCCATCTGCTTTGGTGTGCTGAGGGTAAAACTGAAACTGCTTACATATTCAAGACTAGTCAGAGGTCAGGAAAAGTATATCAAGAGGAAAAATACAACATGGTAAGCCGTGGGTAAGTCTTAAGTAATGTTAAAGAATCAAGCAGACAGCAGGATTCTGGATTCATCCAATAACCAGGGAGCCTACAATTTTGAGAGAAATAAAGCAAGAACAATCAGAAAGGAATGCAAATGACAGAGATATAAGCACATGCACTAGATAACAAAATAATTTATGCAGACAAATACTCTAGTTAAGATGCACTGGAAACTTGATAGGCAAGATTTCCTTTTAGTCAAATGTCCAAAGAGGACTTCATGGATCCAGCCCATAGAACACTAGGAACACCTTACCAGAAGGAGAAGTTCTAGTGGGAGAAAAAAGTATCCCTCACAAGAACCTGGTTTACTTAAGTAATGTATTTTTCAAAAAATGAAGATGGAAAAAACATAATGCATCTGTAGTAAAAACTGTCAACATCTCATCATTCCTCAGACCCTAATGTACCCCTTGTGACTTCGTACTGCCAATATTTACATCTCTCTAAATACTGTTCTGTCAAAACCCTGAAAAGGTACTTCGCTTATGGGCAGGAGAGGCTAGAATGGCAGGCTATTCATACTGTCAGAAAGTAGCCCTCAACCAATGAATGGCTCACTAGTTTATATAAAAATACCCTGCCTTCTCCCCTCTTGGGTGGGATAGTCCTGAGACTGGTCTTGCCCGGCCTCCAGTTTTCCTACAGAATTAAGCTCCAGGAATGCAGGTCCGGGCACCGCCTGGGGCAGCTGGATTTTAGAACACCTTTCCCGAGCTACCATCCCTCCACCACACTTTCCCAAACCTCTGCTGGCACACCCCACATCTTCCGCCCAAAAGTACTTGAATTTTAATTCTTACTTCATGGACTGATGCACTAGTTTTCTTGCTGGCCACTGGCTGGGGGCCACTCTCAGTCTCTTGCCCTGGGGGACCCCTCCACCTCCACAATGGAGAAATCTCCCATGTCAAGTCTCTCTCATGCTTAGAATCTCTACCTTCTTCAATCACCAGGCAGAGAAATCTCTCTGCTGTTAAAGGATTTCTGTCATTATGTCAGACCCACTCAGATAATTTCCATACGTTAAGGTCAATGGATGTCGGTCCTTTCTGCTGTAGCCGGATTAGTGTTCGAAAAATCAAAGGCCAGAAGCTTGGAGAGCCATCTCAAAATTCTGACGACCATGGCATTCATTTCATTTAACATGAGAATGTGGTGATGTCTGCACAACTCTGTAAATATGCAAATAATCATTGAATTTTGAACTTAAAACAGATGGAGTTTAGGGTATGTAACTTGTACCACAATAGAGCTTTAAAAAACGACTTCCATATGCATTATCTTATTTCATCTTTAGAAAATCTTCCACAACATAGTTACTATTATTCCTATTTTGCAGATAAGGCAAAACTAAGACTCACAAAGTTTAAGAAATTCCCATGAACACATAGTGGCAAAAAATAGAATCAAATGGCTGTCTTCTGCAGATTCCGTTACTTTGTCCTACTGATTGTTTGTTTTGGTATAAATGTAAGAGACGTTTAGGATTTTTCAGATGTTTCCCCAAACGTGGACCCCATTTTAAAATGCAGATCATATTACAAACAATTGTATACTTATCTCAGTTTTTACAATCAGTTTCTGCAGGGTTAAAGACGAAGAAAATACTTAGGAATGCTCAATTACTCTTTCTACAAAACTATCCCCTAGATAACAAGGCTGGGGAGGGGCTGGGGAGGGAAGATAAAAAGAGAAAGAGGGAGAGAGAAGTGTGCTGTGATTAGCAGCAGAATATGGACTTCGCTCAATTATTCTTAGTGTAGAAAGAAATGTATAATGAATTCTAGCGCCCCATATTAGCGATGGGCTATTTTACACTCTACATATTTTGCCTAAGAGGATGGAGTCTCAAATGCACAACATGAACAGTCACAGCTGTTATTTCCACTGATTCAGAAACTACTATCCTAAAATAAATCCCACACTTAATTAGCAATTCAAATATTGCATAAAAAATTTCTGTGCTCTGACTTTTTTCAGCTGATAAAAATTCAGGGTTTTTAATAAAAAGGAAGACAACTAAAATATTATAAGTCCATAGAGGAGGCAGGAATAAAATTGATTTTAATTATTTTTTTTCCCTAAAGGAAAAATATTTTCCTCATATAAAGGATGTTTTAGGGATTACTAAAAATTTTTCAATTGCTTAACAGCTGCCTGGTACCTCCACAAAATTAAAAAAAAAAAATTGATAAAAGTTTTAAATACTGTCAAAAGAATATGGTATGAATTGTTAAAACATAAAATTGGCTATTTTTAATTGCATAAATGACCCAATACTTCTTAAACACACAGAAAGTATATGTACATATATATTTCATTTCTTCCATCACTGTTGGTTTAGTTATTCAAGATGTCTTCAACCTATTTTCTTTTCCTTATCCATGCTGTGCCTTCAACCCAAAATATTATAAGATGAAGCATAATTATAGATTTTTTTTTGTTAGAAAGTCTTAAAACAATCATTTCTTAGCTCTTCTCACTTTGTCTAACTTTACATACATGTATCAGGTGATGCGTGTGTTAAATAGCCAATTAGTGCTCATAGCAGCCACATGTGGACTTAAACTTAGTGGCCATTAAATATTTAAAATAGTAAGGAGGCACTTGAAACTCCCACTTGACTAAATTATGATCCCTGGGACAGTCTTTTCTTTACACCCTGCATTAGTTTCTTATCATCCACAGTTAAATTCAGGTGACAAACCCTGTTGCTTCTCAAACTTCTGGTTATGCTACTGCAGTTGTTCTGGTGAACTTAGGCTCTGATCAAAAACTTGGCTTGAGTGTTAGAGATGGTGGATTTTGAATGAACAAGGAATGGTTTGGAGATAATATGTTTAAATGCATAAGTTTTCTACTTTATCATCATATTGCTTATTCCAGAGTAAAAGATGGAAGGCTAGGAAGCAATGGTGTTGCCTCCCCGGTAGAAAAGCAGCATCCCTGGTAACTAGTTAGGCAAGACTGCCTACAGTTTCTTGAGAATTAGGCATGCTGACAATCTGTCACAATGCAATTGAGAACTTCCAAAATCTCTAGAAATGACATCAGTTTGGTCCAGCCAGCTAACAAGTAACTAACTATGCAGCCATCTGCACGGCTTTCTGTGGTAACCAAGTGTTTTGTCCTTGGAGCCTTACCACAGCTTCTTCCAGGGCGGCCAAAGGTAGCAACTGTCTCTCAAAAACAACTTGGCTAGTTTCATGCCCTTGTTCTTTCTGTCTATTTCCTACACAATGAACAATCTCACAGGGTAAATATGGAAAAAGAAAAACAACAAAAGGCAGAAAGCAGAACTAAATTAAGGATTAAATTAGTGTTAACTTCCCAGTGTGCAAATCTATATCTGTGAAATATATTGGAAATGGAGTATCAGTTAACCAAGTTTTCCATATATGACACTTTACACAACCGGAAAATATAAATTGAAGAGCACTTAGGGGAAGTATATAATACAGGATGCACCAATCAGACAGTTGTCATCCACAGACAACTGGTAGTCTGAGGGAAAAAAAGTATGGTGAAGTGCTGTTGTACTAGGGACAGGTAGAGATTGCAAATGTGTATGTTAGATAGATAAATAAACAGATCTTATTATAAAATTACTCCCAAGACATTGTTCAGAAAATGTATGGTAATAAATTCCTTATTTGAACAGGCATAAACCTTCTAGTAATAGAAAGTATATTTCTCTATGCACCTAACTAAATAAATATTGAACAAACATTTAAGGACTATCAGTTTTTGGAAGGAGCCAAAAAATTAACGAGGCGGGGTTTAATATTACCAGTTCTGATGCTGGCAGAATTGGCTGTAGAATTCTCATATATTGATCTCCAAAAGGAGAGCCTGGCTCGATCATCTTGCTCTATTGTAAATAACACAGAAATTTCCTAATTATTGTCTTCTCTAATTCCCGCCATATGAAAACTACAGTAATGTGATTCCATTTGTAAAACTTTTACAATACTAGGGACATTTATACAATTATACCTAAAGTACTTTTATCTTTTTTATAACTACACAAAGAGTTATTAGTCTTATTTTTGTAAACCTATTCTGTTATTTTTTGAGATATTTTATTTTGGGTATAATTCTAATGCTGCTAAAACTACTTTCTAAAATTCATATTGAAGACAATGCAACTATGCCTGAAAATGTTTTTCTTGCAATTGTTAAGATATAAACTAAATTGTAAATGATTATAGCATTGAATGCAAGTGCTTGTAACATGCTAATAATGCATAAGAGGGGGAAAAAAATTCTCTGTGGCCTCCATAATATTAACAAAGAAGCTAAAATATTGAAATAGTTTTTCAAATCTGTTGATATGTCTTAATAATGTAAATTCTTAGCTTATAATTCAAACATCTCCAGCATTTTGCAAGTAATTTAGCATTTTTTTGTATAACTGATCACATTTACTCTTTCAGACTTGATGTGGTCTCTTTTTCTCCTGTGTTGTTCATTCAGTCCTCACCTTCACATTGACTCTAACCACACAGCTTCTCACGGGCCTGACCCCCACTGCCTTCCAAGGAGGCCAAAGAGCTGGGGCATGCTGTGAGCAGAGCTTTTGCCTGACCCGAAATCTCATTCATGCAGTGCATTCACCCAGATGTGGAACTCCAAAATGATGCAGCACCGTAAAGGGAAAAATACCATCCGGATGCATACAGAGCATGATTATAGAACAGAATGGCTTTTCTTAAAGTATATTTCATGGAGCCATGTTAGCCAGCACTGTATGAGGGGTGTTTCAACATTGACATTAAGTGTGATACCAGTTGAGTTAACTTCATCATTTAAAAAATTATCCTTCTGTAGTTTTGTTGAACTATTTATTTTGAAATAATTATTGACTCACAGAAAATTGCCAAAATAGCACAAAATTTGGTTGATCTTCATTCAGCTTCCCCCAATGTTAACAGCTTACATAATTATAGTACAATATCAGAACCAGGAAATTTGCATTGATTTAATGCTGTTAACTAAGGACTTCACGCAGATTTCACCTGTTTGTAAATATGCTCTGTGTTTGTGTGTAGTTTGATATAATTTTATCACATGTATGTGCTTGGGTAACCACAACAAAAATAAAGGTATAAAACTGTTCCATCACTGCAAAGGAACGCTCTCATGCCACCCCTTTATAGATATCTTCCCTTGCTTCTAGCAACTACTGAAATGCTCCCATCTCTATAATTTTGTTATTTCAAGAAAATCATATAAATGGATTCATATAATGTATAACCTTTTTGTGAAGGAAACTTATTACTTTAATTTTATTTTAATATTTTTGTATTCAAATACCCTAACACACTCAAATTTTAATAGTAAAGATGCTTTAGGAAGGAAAAATTCCTCACATAGTCCTACTACCATGCTAAGAACCAGAGGAGGGGCCAATAACACTAGTATTATGTCCATAGCAAATTGATATCTTGTTGCCAATATATGAGAAGTTAAAAACATGGTATTGTCACCAGCTTCCAAGTGGAGGTTTTCTTCCAAGTTTTTTGGTGTTCTTTGCAGAATAGAATTTCAAACACACCATGTAAGCCAAGCAAGCTAAAGCTTTATTGACAGTGAAGATACACTCTCTGGAAAAAGAGTAGGCAGGTTGGAAAAGCAGCTGCCCTGAGAGGAAATGGTTTAGATCTTTTGTAGTCTTACTAGTTGAGGGAAGGAATATTCAAGACCAAAGATTTGCCTTTCACTAAGAATTCGGATAGCAATTCCTAGACCTGGGTCCCATCCCATTTTCATACTTCATATAGTTGTCTCAGAACTGTCATGTTGATTTCAAGGGCAAAGAAATTTTAAAACCATAATGCAAATGATATTGTAATTAGCCAAAGTTCATGTTAGGTGGTAGAGATAGCTGATAAGCAGTTGAAGCTGGTTATCAGCCCCTTTTGTTTAAGCTTGTTAACTTTAACACCTGCACCTGATCTTCAAGCCCCTGCATCCAGTCTAAGCCCTGCCTCCTACTCTAACAGTACCCCTTCTATTATTGAATTTCTTCATTTTGTTGGGTAACCTTCAGAGTTTGGCCTGTATGTGACTCTTGTGATATAGTGAATTCTTACAATTTTATGTTACCTAAGCAGCCACTCTGAATATAAGTTCAATGTTCTCATACCAGAAGCCAGGCCTAGTGACCCGTGACAGAGTTTCTAGTTTCTAGGTCTACCTCCCCAACTTCCTAAATGTGGTGGATCTAGATATCTGCCTTACACAACTACCTCTGGTGACCACCTCCCTGTGGGATAGTTGGATACAACCTATTTGACTGACCCTACTGAAACTCATACCCCACATGAACTGTGCAGACATACTACAGTGACCACCTCTCAGTCACAGTGTGACCTCCTGAAACTCCAGCCCGCTTGCTTAACTTGCCAATTAAAACTTCCCATGGGAAACCTATTTGAATAATGCCCTGAACCCCACTCCAGTCAAGGCATTGACCCAAAGGTCCTTCTCTGTCTCTGTCTCTGTCTCTCTGTCTCTGTCTCTGTCTCTGTCTTTCTTTGCACTGATCAGCTTCCATGTGGTCTTTGGGCATGTCATTCACCCCCAGGGCCTGTAATAAAATCTTTATATCCATCTGGCATCTCTTCTAATCACTGAAGATGTATTCTTCCTTTTAAAGGAAATTAAAACACGTGATTAGCTTTTATTCACTGAGATCCATCCAAGTTGTACTGTGCATCAGTATTTGTTCCTTTTTGTTGCCAAGTAGTGTTTTCACTGAATGGATGTAGCATAATACGTTTAACCCATTATCCTTTTGAAGGATATTTGGGCTATTTCCAGTTTGGGGCTGCTATGAACATTCATTTACAGGTTTTGTACATTAGTTTTTACTTCTCTGGAATAAATGCCCAAGAGTGCAATTGGCTGGATCATATAACCTGTCTTCATTTAAAATTTTGAAATTTGTTCATCATGTATTTTTTACATTTTTTTATTTTTAAAAATATTGCATTAAAATGTCATATATCTTGATTACTGAGTTTTTTTGTACCCTCCCTTAAATTATTTACCTGAGGTAAGTGCCTCACTTGCCTCATCTTAGTCTTGCCCCTGGACATGCATGTATTTATTTTTATGTGTATGGGTTGAATGGTTTTCCATAGTGGCTGGCAATGTGGCTGGAATTCTTACTAGCAATGTATGAATCATCCAGTTTCTATGCATCCTCACCAGCATTTGGTGTCATCACTATTTTTTATCCTAGCCATTCTGATAAACATGTAGGGATATCTTTTTTCAGTTTTATTTTACATTTCCCTACTGTTGAGGCTGAACATCTTTTCATATGTTTGTTTGCCATCTGTATATCCTATATAGTAAAATGTCTCTTCATATCTTTTGCCTATTGTATAATGGGATTATTTTATTTTTAACTATTTCATTTTGAGAGTTTTTTATTATTCTAGATAATAGTCCTTTGTTGTATAAATGACTTGCAAATATTTTCTCCAATTCTATGACTTTTCTTTTCATCCTTTTAACAGTCAACAACAAAAGTTTTTTAAGTGTGATGACATGCAACTTACCAATTTTTCCTCAAAGAATCATGCTTTGGTATCAGTTCTAAAAATTTACTGCCTAACCTTAGGTTCCAAAGATTTTCCCATTTTTTTGTAACAGCTTTATATAGTTTTATGTTTTACATTAAATCCATGATCCATTTGATTAAATTTTTTTATAAGTTATGAGGTTTAAGTCAATGTTTTTGTTTTAGAGTTTTTATCTAAACTGGATGTTCTATTTTGCCAAATTTATACTCAACTTGTATGGAAGTTATTAATACTATATATTTGCTATTTGCTACTTGACCTATGAAATGAATATGATTAATACCTGGTATCCCAAGCCTCTCTCCTATCATCAGAAATACCACTGGAATGAGTTACTAAGAAATTAATTGGGGTTTGTTTTGTTTGTATGTTTGCTTTTGGTTATAGATTTTCCAATAAAAAAGCAAAAAGATCATTTTTCTCTTCCTTCCCATAGAAAGTCAGGTTAGACATTCCTTGCTGCATAAAGGAAAAATTAGAATTTTTTATATATATTTTAGTCTGATCTCCAAACATTCCCCACAACACTCCCCCAAATTGTCATATATCTGGAAAATAAATTGAAACAAATGCATATCAGAAGATCTATGCCATGATTCACAATCTGTTTAAACCTAACGTACCCTTTTATCATAAGGAATGTAACACTCTAGTTGTTACTCTGAAATGAATTCTTAGATGATAAAAACTACCTACATTTACAAATTTTTAATTTAGTATAGTGGTATTATTGTATAAAAAGATAAAATAAAATGAAATTGATTTAGAATCAAATAATATGTGTGCCATGTTAATGCTCGAGCATTAGTACACTAAAACATATAATGAAATAGATGCTTTACCTTATGCATAATGCCCCTTAATGCAACAGCTACAAGTACAGTTTGTTATATGCATGTTGTATTTATTGGTCATTTAAAATCCACAAGTCAGGATGTCATTGATTTCCTGATTTGCCAAAATAATAATCAACTTTTGGTAATATACCAAGCAAAACAAAGTACATTCCTTTTTTCAATTTACACAACGTTTAAAGATTGATAAAAAGATTTATAAAAACAATACAAAAATATTTCTTATGCTTATTTCTACTATGGAGTTAAATTTTCACCTCAGATAAACACAAGTATGTTTTTCATCTCTATAGACATAGCTGTAGAGATGTTTGAAAGAAGCAAATCTTTGCTATTCAGGAGAATGGCCTATGTCTAAGAATATCTAGCATCCCCAGCCTCCAAACATCATTAACCCCAAAGCACTCTTGCACGCTTCCTACAAGCCCCATAAGGGTATGAACTGCCCCACAAGTAAGAAACACCAGCCTAATCTAAGTAGTACAAAGTCTGATGACTATAAACAACAAACAAAACATATAACTGTATGAATCTGGCTAGTTATTAGGTCAGTAGGGAGTTTTTATATCTTAGTGTTTCAAGCCTTTAAATATATTTATAAAAAATGTTGAAGGTCTTTCAAGATGGCTGACTAGAGGCACAAAACACTTGACCCCTCCACAAAGAAGAACCAAAACACTGAGTAGATAATCACACTTTGAATAGAACATCTAAGAAAAAAAGTTGGAATTCAGCAGAGAAGAGGCAGAAAATACCTGGGGGACCTAAGGAGAGGGAAGTGAGGTGGACACCCCAGCCGGGAGCCTGCAGAGACTCCCAGTGTGGGAAAGGTAAGTGAGAGAGTCCCAGAATTCTGCATTCTCAACATGGACTCCTATAATCTTAGTGGGAGAGTCCCTTAACCCCTGGGAGTCCCAAGACTGCCATAGGGATTTTTCTGGTGTCTGCACAATGGCATTGCTCCAGAGAGGGTGTTTACAGTGGCTGTCACCCCCGATTCCCACCTTTGAGTCTCAGGCAGCTGTAGCACAGCACCATTTCAAAAGCCCCAACCCCACCTGGCTGCATCCTGCCTGGGGCCCAACAGCCGCTGCATCTCCACATCCCTAGAGCCCAACTGATACTAATATTTACCTGAAGGGCTGCAGACCCAAGACTCTGGTTGGACCCAGATGAGCAACAGAGTCCCTAGGTCTCTAAACTACACAGTGTTCTGCACATCAAGGAAAGGAGGCTGATAGCAGGACAAAGGGAGCTGAAGAGCATCCTCCCCAGAGCCTGAAAGCTACTTGCCTGGGGCCACTGTCACTACCAGCAGATCCTCCGCGCTTGACAGCAGAGCTGCTATCCACTTGCATGCACGCTGAGGACAGGCTTTCCCAAGCCTGCCTCTGCTAGTGTCCCCACCCAAGCATACCGCAGGAGGCCTGGGGAGTCACCCTGCCCTGCTCTCCGCATTGTAAGCCCATGCACACTCCCACAGAAGTCACTGACATTGTTTGCAGCTAAAGAAATCAT
>CAUYRT010025595.1:0-33630 GCA_963574885.1 Lepilemur ruficaudatus | reverse complement strand
GCTCCCAGCCAGCAGGCTCATGGAAGCTTCTGGTGTGTGGGAAGTTTGGGTCCACGGGGACAAGTGGTAACAGGTGACACAAGTCGTCCATTAGTGTCTGTGGTCAACGGCTTTATATTAACAACGTGTGTTGAGCTCATTCTGATAGTATTTTCAGAAGACCTAAGTAGTACCTGATTATCACCTGCTTCCTAATTTGACCTCTCACGCCGTCGGTAGATGTGGGTCAGTCGCGATGGAGCATCCTGAGCATGTGAAGTCTTACCTAGCCCCGCACCTCGAATCAAATGTGAGAACGGGGAGACAGCACAGGAGCCTTTGCCAAAATACTGCTCGGTGATTTTTATCCACCTGGAAAAAATTAAGAAAAGCAAAGCCTGATTAATTTAATGCTATAAATAAACATAGATCTAATTTACCTAGCAAATCCAACCATGCAAAACAAAGAACAAGAAGATAGTTGAATAACCCTGAATTAGGTAGTGATTTGGAGAACATGACTTAAACGTGTGCACAAATTTGTATTTTTCTTAACTTGGAAATATCCAGCTTTTGCCAGTTTGTCTTGTCACGTGTGCACTGCTTCCCTCTCCCAGAAACCAGGTACGTCATGGTTCTCCCAGTAGAAGTTATAATACAAAGTAAAACAGAATTTTGCCAGGAATCAACGACGCAGGGAGGATGTACAGTAACTCTGGGAGGAAGGTACTGAGGCGGCACTTACTGAACAAGAGGAAATGATGGAAGACAGGCAAGGAGGCGGCAGGTCTGCAAAGGAAGGATCGGAGTAAAGGCAGGTGCCAGGACAGCTCAAACCTTTCCAATCCCCGAATCTCTGAGGCTGGAGAGTCTTACCCTGGAGATCTTGTTGTTGGGTTTATAAAATTTTAATAGTTGTCTAAGTTGCAGACTTTTCAGACCTTGCTCTTCAGGATCCATGCGCCGTGCATTTAGTAGGAAGAAAGTGAATTGAAGCAAGAGGAGCCCCCGAAACACGTGATTTGAAAACCAGAAAGCAATAAGGGAGCACACGAGAGCCCTCACAGCTGTTTGCCCAAATCAGAACCCACTGAGTTCCTGGCGCTTTTCTAGGTCAGCACAAACGAAACGTCACACCAGGGATCGTTTTCCCCTTGAGGAAATTTTGCCCTAAATTTATCATCTGACCTAATAAGCTCCACTTCACCACAAGCAATTATTAAATATTTATGGGCCCATGTTTTTCAGGGACTAGCGCTGCCTGTGCGAATTATGTTTAGTCCTGGTTTAGTCCTAATTTCTAGTCCCAGTTTCTCGTCAGGTGTGGGTTTTCTCCTCGTGCGGTAACAACGTAATCATTTCGGCATCTACAAACGTTTAAATCTTTTAGTGTTAGCTCCCTAAGGCTGCCGTAAGAAAGTATCACAAATGAGGCAGCTTAAAACCACAGAAATTCGTGTGACCATTCTGAAGGCTGGAAGTCCCAAGTCAGGGGACAGGGGACAGGAAGGCTGTCCTCTCTCTGACACCTGCAGGGAACAATCCTCCCTCGCTCCGACCCAGCTCCCGGTTGTCGGCCGCGATCCGCGCAGTTCCTTGGTCTGCGGCTGCAGCTGCTCCACCTCCGGCTCCGACATCACGTGCCCTTCTCCGTCCCGTGTCGGTCTCTGCGTCCACTCTCCTCTTCCCACGAGGGCACCGGTCGTGGGGGATTAAGTGCCAACCCTGCTCCAGCATGGCTCGTCCTCGCTAGTGACATCTGCGCTGACCAGATTTCCAGATCAGTTTACGCTCTGCAGTTCTGGGGCTTAGGACAGGAACATCCATTTGGAGAGAAACAACCTACCTCGTCACAAGGGCAATGACAAGTTTCCATGAACGTGTCCCCAGATGCACTGCTTTATGATTTTGTGTTCTCTGCAAATACACGCTGACCATTCACATTAGCTTGACAACTCTCCTGATGGAGAACAAGAAATCTACCTCTTGATGCTACCCCAGCTGCTCTCAGAGAAAGGTGCTGTCCCATAACATATTATCATCTTTTTAAATCTTATATTCTTGGAGGTTATAGAAATGGATAGGTGTCTGATTGAAAATTGAAAATGAAACATCAAGCTGTTTTTACTTCCAGGTATGAAAAATATAATAGATAATTTCCATTATTATTTGAGTATGAAATTTTACTTCTTAGGGCTTTAATTTAAGCTTTTTTAAAAAGTTTGTTACAAAATTTATCATTTCAGAGATGAAATGGCACATTTTTTCTTTATGTTTGTCATCAAACACTATTACGTGGTTAATTTTGCTAGAGAGGTGCTGGCATCTGCGTAGAGGCTCGGCCTGAACTCTTCATTAATTTCTCACTTGATCTTTTCCAATCTCAGCTCCTCAGATAACACACATTCCAGAATAGAAACTTTGACCCTGTGCATATGGGATTTAGTCATTATGCTTCATTTTGTGTTTTGTGGTTAGTAGCTCCTTTTTACTGAGATGAACGAAGAGGTTTCAGTGGAGTTTCACAGAGAAAACTTGTACTTTGTACAAAGACTGTATGAGTCAGCCTATCTCCCTCTGCCTTGGACTGTATTTTCAAAAAAACATCACTGAGTTTGCTTGTGAAGTTGAACATAAATGTAAATTCAACGTAGGCTTTTAAAGTTATGCTTCTCTTGAGTCCCCCAAAATTATTTCAACTAAAAACATTTTGGGTAATTTTCTCTCAATATTATCTGCCCTTTGAAATTTGCATACTTTTAAGAACCTCATTTGCCTACATAGCCACTTTACTTAACGTATATTTGCCAAAGAAGTGGTTGCAAAAACCCTCTAAACTTGAACTTAGTCTGTGTGCGTCTCTTTGTGTGTGTGTGTGTGTGTGTGTGTGTGGTCTTCCTATCTTTGAAATTTTCCCAACATATTCATGCTTCTAAAATGTGCTCCGGAGGGTGACCCGCCAGGCTGTTTCTTGCCTAATAGTCTGCTTATTTCCCTACTTGATTGTTCCAGGTATTCAGAGACTGCCTCTCATGCCTTACATTATTCTATATAAAAAGAATCCCATCTCTTTGAAGGAGACAATAAATACCTCTTTCTAAGGCTTTATAAAAGGTAGGAAGCAGCAACTTCTTTCTGTATCCTCAGGACCATGGTTATAACTTTAAATCACTTTACTTGGAGGTTTTCTATTTTTGTGCCCCTTTCCAATAAAAAAACATACCATCATTGTAACTGATTATATTTTCATAACAAAGAAATGACTCTGACATAATGACTATTAACATTTGTTGAAATCATTAATTGTACCAGGCATTTATTTTTAAAAAATGAAATAAATGTTTTAGGTAATATTTACAGAAATGTATTATATATCAAGGGCTATCTTTCATCTGTGACAAGAATTAAGGACTTTTTATTTCCCACCTATGAGGCAGGAACTACCATTATCCTATTATACAGATAAGAAAACTGAGGCACAGTAAGGTTAAATAGGTTAAATATTGGTAACATGTCCATTAATGAAAAGAGCAAATTTTGAACCCAGGCCATCTGAAGCCAGACTCTATGTTCTTAACTGGTATATCACGATGTTTCTTGATGATCTAAAATATACAATGGGAGATACAAAGTGGATTGAATAATAAAGCCTACTTTTCTGGCCAGAGGGTGTTTTCTACACCTGTTGGTCAGAGATGCTCTGGTTCTTTTGATATACAGCCTGATGCGCCTCCACACACAGGAGGAATTCTTTAGCAGAACTTTTGTGAGCAATTGGTGAACATCACTTCACAAAAGTTACCTGATTCAGAATGTAATCATTGTTCTATTTAGTTATTAGCTTGTGACAAAATTCAGCACCCTTTTATAATACGAACACTTAACAAAATAGGCATAGATGGGACTTACCTCAAAATGGTAAAAGCCATATATGACAAACCCACAGCCAACATCATACTGAATGGGAAAAATTGAAGGCATTCCTGCTTAGAACTGGAACCATACAAAGTTGCCCTCTTTCACCACTTCTATTCAACATAGTGCTCAATGTCCTAGCCAGAGCAATCAGACAAGAGAAGCAAATCAAGGCCATCCAAATGGGAGCAAAAGAGGTCATTCTATTGCTCTTTGCTGATAATATGATCTTCTGTCTAGAAAACCCCAAAGATTCTGCCATGAAACTCCTGGAATTGATAAACAAATTCAGCAGAGTGTCAGGTTACAAAATCAGTGTACAGAAATCAGTAGCATTCCTATTCACCAACAATAGTCAAAGAGAACCAAATCAAAGACTCAATACCTTTCACAATAGCAACAGAGAAAATAAAATACCTGGGAATATTTTTAACTAAGGAAGTGAAAGACCTCTACAGGGAGAATTAGGAAACACTGAGGAAGGAAATAGAGGATGTAAACAGGTGGAAAACCATACCATGCTCAAAGGCTGGCAGAATCAACATTGTTAAAATGTCTATACTACCAAAAGTGATCTACATATTCAATGCAATACCTATTAAAATACCAAAATCATTTTTTGCAGATCTAGAAAAAATAATTCTACACTTTGTATGGAACCAGAGAAGACCCTGTATAGCAAAACCAGTCTTAAGCAAAAAGAACAAATTGGGAGACATCAATTCACCAGACTTCAAGCTAGAGAACCTAGATATAAAACCATCCTCATATAGCCATCTAATCTTAACAAAGCAAACAAAAACATACACTGTGGTAAAGAATCCTTATTCAATAAATGGTGCTGGGAAAATTGGATAGCCACATGTAGAAGACTGAAACAGGATCTGCACCTCTCACCTCTCAGAAAAATCAACTTATGGTGGATAACAGACTTGGCCACTTCTTTAGCTGTGCATTTTGTTTCTGTCTCTACACGTTTCCTTTACCCTTTTTGGGGGACTTAGACATACTCAGTCCTTCTCAGTTCTTCTGCAAACTAAATAATTATCCTAATGTTTTATTCAGTGAAGAAGCTATTCTTGATATCTAATTTTCCTACCAAGAGTTGCATAGCCAATTTGGGAAATTCAAACATCTGTAATTCCAGGAAAATTTTAGGGATTTTAAAAAAAATCCAAAAAGCTCAGACATACACAATTTTCAAAACCATAAAGAAAGTTTCCAAAGTGACTATCTTCTCATTCTAGATATTTTTATCTCTCCAGTACAGTTTCACAGGAGTTTTTCCTTACTATTCTTTTCAAAGTACTACTTTGCAGTTGCTGATTTTCAGGCTCGGTGTCTTTTCAAAGATGCTTTTCTGGGGACTGTTGATTTCAGGCCATTTCAACTGCATGAGTTATGCAAGTGTGAGAACTTTCTTTTTCATTCTAAAAAAAGATGCTCCAGCCTATTTTTTGTGCTCCTAATAAAGGCAAAAGATAAAGACTGAAGTTGGGCATTGGTGCAGACTTTGCAGGGACGGGAAGAGCTAAGAAAATTTAGCTCCAAATCTGTAGCACAATCAAAGCTAGGAATGGAGGACTGACGACAAAACAAAGCTTCAAGTTAGGCATAGACCTGCACTTTTATTACATTTATAATCACATTGTTATTACCATCACCCTTTCTCTTTGCTTGTTCAGATGTTTAAGGAAACCCAAAAAGTTATACTGAGTTTAGGAGTAAGAAGTTACACAACACTTGGATAATACAATGTGTCTGCAGTATAAAATCAATATTTATTGAGTTTTTAAAGTTATCTTTTTGTCAGTTAATTTTAGTTATTTAGTTAGTGTGTTATACTGTGAACTCTCACTGAGTTTGAGAAATTTATAATAGAATCTTAGAAGAATTTAAAATTTAACTTCTATCTTTAAATATAATTGTGTGTGTGTGTGTGTGTGTGTGTGTATACGTGAACACATATTTAAATAAAACCATAAAACATATCTGAGGTTCAGTATATATGAACTACCATTTGGGAAATTTCTATACATTATCTAATTCCCTGATGTCTGTTAGAAACTAAATGTCTATTTCTAATAAACTTTTCATATGAATGCTAAATGAAACAAAATGTCACACGCAAGACACAGAACTAATTGAAGAGTTGGTTTGATGTGTTACCAGTGGCTTTTTCATCTCTGATATTGCTTCTTTTCATGGAGAGCATGTGTTCTCTCACACCTGATTATGGGAAATTTCATTATTGGAGGTAGAAATGAATCATGGGAAGAAGGGGCATTCTCATTTTTACAATCAAAGTCTGTATCAGTTAGGACTCATTCAGCAGCAAGTAACACAATTCTTAACAGAGACTTCAAAAATAAAGACCTTTAATTGCTCATAGATTGAAAAGTCTAGGAGTAGGTGGTTCTAGATTTGGTACAGAAGCCCAAAGTTGATATCAAGGAGCCAGGACTTTTTTATCTTTCTGTTCTGTCCTCTTCAGGTTATTGATGATTTTGGTCCTTAAGCTACAAAAAGGCATGGAGGAAGAATTATGTCTTCATGACACTATGTTTGATTCAGAGAATGGGCTAGAGGAAAGGGGGTTTGTTGTGTCAGGAAGACAAGTCTCTCCCAGAAGATCCTTATTAGACCTCCCTTTGTAACTTGCAAGAACTGGGTCACATGATCTCCCAACCCCATAGCTTCAGGGAATACTGGCAAAAATGGTTAGCTAGCAAAGGAGAATAGGATTGCTGTTCTTGGATTACACAAACCAGGAGTCATCTTCTGGGGCTGTGCACATTGACACAAACCCTCCTCTACTTGCAGCATTATGATTCCCTGGGCAAGGAAAAGTGGAAAAGACTGTTGTGCAATTAAACTTTGCCAGTTTGCTAGGTTGTGACTTCTATGACATCTCCCTCTGTCTCCTGTGACTCAGCAGTCTTCAGAACGTGGCTCTTGCCTCACCTTAGGTTCCAGCCCTCCAGTCAGAAAACTTCTTGATTGTTGATTCACAGAGAAAGGCAGGTTGTTTCTCCTGACTAGGTTTAACTTAACACTCTGGAGCTTGTCACATAATGGTTCACAACATCATACTTTTATGCTTTTCAGCTGTTTCATTCTTATAAACCTAAGAAGTTCCAGCTTCAAAATATGCCTTTATTTTTTTTTTCCCCTTAACTCCCCTATGGCTGCCTCTCTCTGGGCATAAAATAAAAAGAACAAGAAAGTCTGGGGTTATCTCCTCTAATTTCCAGACCCATCAGCCTCTACCAGGAGATAGTTTGTGATATAGGGCATCTATATTCTCTTGTTTCAACTATTAACTACTCTCCTGGCTGTTCCACTTTTCCCATAAATGTTTAAATAGTATGTATAATGGTACTATCAGAATTGATTTTTCATTACAGAAGTCATTTTTCAAAGAGGTTTGTCACTATTTTTAAAATAGTATTTTAGCATGTTTATAAAAAGCAGTTTTCAACTCATTTTTGTACTAGTTTCTTAACAGAAGAAAGGGATGGTTTTTAGACACTTTACGTTATTTGTATGTTGCCAGATATGAAACTATCCAGTTAGACTTTATTTGCATTTTAACAATTGATTTTAAAACAATTGAAAATGCAGATAAATTGATGTTACTCATGTTTAAGGGTGCTAAATGATGTTTACAAATCAGTAATTTACCCCCACATAATATATTCTATCTAGTGTATTCCATCTTGAATATTCCTATAACACAAGATTAAGAAAAATGAGGTCTAAATGAAAACTTTAATGACTCAGTTTTGAAATAGTTGCTTCTTTTGCCTTTTTTATATTAGAGGTCTTTCTCATTTGAGTTTTAATTGTTTGCTCTTCTGCCATCAGTTAGTCATCTTCAATTTAACTATCATTGCTAAGCAAATAATTGTTTTTCATAATACATTGTCCCATTGTCTTGATCACCTACAATCAAGCACAGGTGTCATAGTCGGTTCTCAGTAGGGAGATTCAGGAAGTGGCTGGTGTTGAAGAGAGAAATATGACTGTTGAGGAAGAGTCCAAATTGCCCTCTATGAAAATTTTACTTAATATTCAAAAAATTAATTTTTGTTAACATGGGGAGGGCCATCTGTATCCCCTATTCCTCCACAAAAGAAGCGCTCAAAAAGACCTCCAGAAAGGAAAGATACCAGTTGCACTTCCTTGGGCCTGAAGTCTTGTCTGGCGGATCTTTATAAAGAAATGGAGGCGGAGATAATAAGTCATTTTTTACTTTGCTTCATTTTCTTGAAAGCCATGTATCCCAAGATACCATAGAACAGAATAAAATAGCTTAGATTCTGATTGAAAAAGCAGACTCAGAGTCTAGAAATGCAAAATAACAGCCCATATGCCAAACCACATGCATTGTAAGTCTTGATACTTCTGAAGGAAGATTTTAAAGGCGACAGAGAATTCCAAATTTGGAACCCACAGAGACATCTGGTATCTTAGAACTTTCCATTTTCCCTTGGCAGATATTTCAGCTAATTTTCTCACCTTGGTCGGAGTGTATAATTCTTTTTAAAGCTTATTCTAATTTTAATATATTCTCTGTATTTCACTGTTACTGTGAAATGGCCCTACTGTCAGGACCAACCATTTAAGTGTAGCACTTAGGTCATTTAACAATTTCTTAGAAGAGCAAAATAAGGGGGTAGGATTTAATTAACATAATGGGTACACTGTCAACTTTTTTTTTTAGATTTGTGGCATTTATGCATATTTCCAAATTTTAGTCTTTAAATAGACACATATGAAAAAAATGACAGATGAACCAAAATGTAGAAAAGGCATTGCATTCCAAATGGTGATGTTCATCATCAGTGTGCATGAGGTGGCTCTACCAAAACTATCTTAAGAGGTATAATCATCATGCTGCTTGCTCTTTGCAAACCAGTTGCTAATAGCTGGTCTGTGCCTACTTGACGTATTCATTATTTTGGATCCACATTTGCCCAGTGTAGATGGTAGGGTAGGATGGGCACTCGAGGAGACTGGTGAGGCTTTGGGGCAATTACTGTGAAGGGTGTATTAAGGGGTGCATATCAGGATTATTGAGTAGCAATGAGGGTTCTGTTGAAAATGAACAGTATGATTATTTAGTGGGTCAACCATCTCTATTTAATGACACTTGGCAACAGTATCATAGGATTGTGTTCATTTTATAGTTGAAAGGGACTATCTTATCCAACTCTCTCAACTGACAAATGAGGAAACTGAGGCACAAATAAGCTAAAGGAGTTGTCCAAGGCTACATGGCAAATGGCAGAGCAATTCTAACTTCTAAACCAGATATAAGGGTAATATTTATAAAGCCAATAATTTCTTAAGTATTTCAAAGTATGACAAACTCTAAAATAATCAGATTTGAGAATTTTCCATGGTTGGTTTCTTTCTCTCTCTTTTGTTCTGTCAGAGAAGATCCTGCTAGTATTTGATCAAAATATCTTCTTTAATTTGTGGTACCATTTTTTGAACTACTGAGTGAAGTCTTATCAGGAACAGGAGAAAATGGCAAATATGAAAATTTAGGTACTATCAATCCACTCACCAAAGATTTATAATTAGTAGATTGTTTCTTTTGTTTTTACTATCTATATCTGTATTTATTAATCAAGCAATTGATGAATAGGTAGATTTCATTTTTCTTGTTCTAAGTTTAGGTCCCTAAAAAAAAATCACGTTCTTGAGAATACTTCAAGAAATGAAATGAAGAGTTAGTAGTGCCAGTTGGACCACTAACTACCACCAATGCCACTTATACAGCTGTAATAACATTCATTGCAATCCCATATGTTTACATAATTTAATTCTTATACTATGAGAGAGGTACTTTTATCTCCCCTATCAAAACAATGGGGAAATTAAAGCTCAGAAAGGTTAACCAGCTAACTAGTAGCTACACCAAGTTCTTCCTTACATAGTCTAGTTTTTTATACCTATAACCTAAGAAGGTTGCATATCTGACCTGGTAACTTTTAAAGACTAATGTTGACTGTGCTTCAAAAAAATTGAAAAGGATTCAAGATCAATTGGCCTGATAAAGCTTTCATTGAACAAACTGCAACCTATGTAAAAGTCTTTTGTGCAGTTGGCTAGCAGTGGTTACCATCTGATGACTTCCCTGGAGACATATTCAATCTGAAATAGAATTGACAAGTCATTTATTTGACCAAGTTGTTTAGGAAAATGAATCAACATAAGAACTGAATAAGGTCAGTATCAACTTACACCTAGGTGTCCCTAGGAGCTCCCTAAAATAGTCATTAATGGTTTCTGGCTCAAAGCAAACCTAAATTTTGCTATGGTAGTAGAATGCTTTCTAATCATGCTCTAATGGACAAATATAGCTTGATCTAGGTGCCAAGAACGTTCATTGGTGAAAGGACAGTCTCTTCAATAAATGATGCTGGGAAAATTGGATATCCATATGCATAAAAATGAAACTAGACTCCCACCTCTCTATAAAAAAAATCAAAATAGATTAAAGACCTAAATGTAAGACTTGAAACAATGGAACTACTAAAAGAAAACATAGGGGAAATGATTGAGGACATTGGTCTGGGAAAAGATTTTATGAATAAGACCTCAAAAGCACAGCAACAAAAGCAAAAATAAACACATGGGATTATATCAAACTAAAAAGCTTCTGCATAGCAAAGGAAACAATCAACAGAGTGAAAAGACAACCTAAAGAATGGGAGAAAATATTTGCGAACTATAATACTCATCTGACAGGGGATTAATATTTAGAATATACAAGGAACTCAAGCATCTCAACAGCAAAACCCCCCAACAATCTGATTAAAAAATGGACAAATGATCTGAACAGACATTTCTCAAAAGAAAACAGGTAAATGGCCAAGAAATACATAAAAAAATGCTCAGTATCATTAATCATCACAGAAATGCAAATCAAAACCACAGTAAGGTATCACCTCATCACAACTAAGATGGCTATTATCAAAGACAAAAAATATCAAATGCTGGCACGATGTGGGGTAAAGGGAACTCTTATACACTGTTGGTGGGAATGTAAGCTGGTATAGCCACTATGAAGAACAGGATGGCAGTTCCATTAAAACAAACAGTTCCATTAAAAACAAACAAACTACGAATAGAACTACCATGTGATCCAGCAATCCCACTACTAGGAATTTATCCAATGGAAAGGAAATCATTATATCGAAGAGACATTTGTACCCTCATGTTTCTTGCAGCACTATTCACAATATTCAAGGTATGAAATCAACTTAGGTGTACAACAACAAATGAATGGATAGAAAAAATGTGGCATATATACATAGTGGAATACTATTCTGCCATAAAAAAGAATGAAATCCTGTTGTTTGTAGCAACGTGGATGGAACTGGAGGACATTACGTTAAGTGAAAGAAGCCAGGAACAGAAAGTTAAACACCACATGTTCTCACTCATATGTGGAAGCTAACAACAGGTGATATTACAGAAGTAAAAAGTAGAAAAGGGGATACTAGAGTCTGGGAGGAGAGGGCAAAGGGAGGGATAGGGAGAAATTTGTTAAAGGATACAAAATTACAACTAGATAGGAGGAATATGTTCTAGTGTTCTATCCTGCAGTCCCCACCGCCCCACCGCCACCCTGGCTGTGGCCCAGTACCGGTTTCTGGCCTTTTAGGAATCAGGCCATGCATCACTGCCTGAGCTCCGGCCTCCCCACCCTCAGTCTGTGGAAAAGTTATCTTTCGTGGGACCAGTCCCTGGTGCCAAAAAGGTTGGGTACTGCTATTACCACTGTAGGATAACTATAATTAACAAGTATATTACTTATATAGTTTCAAATAATTAGAAAGAGGATATTGAATGTTCCCAACACAAAGAAATATTAAATGTTTGAGATGATGGGTATGCTAGTTACCCTAATCTGATAACTATACATTTTATATATATATATAGAAACATCACTATTATCATTGTACCTGAATATGTACAATTATTATTTGTCAATTAAAAAAATAAAATTTAAAAAAATTTACATTACCTTTGAAAGACATGGTGACCACACAACATTCAAATACAGTTGAAAAAAATCTAAGCTTGTAGAATTGTAAATTTGCCCTATTGGAACCTTCTCTATCAGCAAATTTCACTGACACTATAATTATGCATCTTATTCAAAAGGAAATACAATATAAAATTACTGGTATTCGGATTCTCTCATTTTGTCATTAGGTGAAGCAAAAATAATAATAAATTGTTTCTTAGGTAAAGTAGGTTAAAGAATTACTGGTTTCTTTATTCTCAAGCAATGTTTCTGGGGTAGACTCCCAGTTAGTAAGGATTATTGGAATCTCAAATTTGCAGTTTTGGGGCAGAAAATTTATAGGAGACCTGCTTTGTTTGGTTTGGTTTTTGACCCTACTGAAATTTTAAAAAGGCTTTATAATTGGTCAGGTGTAATGGCTGGTCAAAATACAAGCACATAGTGCCTCTTGTTTTACATCTGCCACTCTTCATTTTTTGTAACACCTGTCTGGCACTGGGGGATATTAGAAACTATCTAGTGTGACTGACCCTTGGGTTTTTTGGTCCATTTTCTAAAATGGGACATGCTCTGGGTTAAATAGAGTGAAAACAGTGATGGTAATTAATGCTACATTAATATATGACTCAGAAACTCCCTTGTAGTAGCACTTAATAATATAGAAGGATGTTTTGAGTATGAAAAACACTTTATAACATAGGTAGCCCATGTGATATCCCTCTAACTTGAAATTTTTAAAAGTTATTAGTCCTTATTTCTGGATATTGAGATCAAAAACCTTTTTATATATTTTATATGTATATTTCAAAATTTCTATAAAAGCTAGTCACATTTTTAATTAAAAAAACACAAATATTCTTTTCACTAAAAGAATAGCCAAGTCACTGTCAAAAGTAAATCACAGGAAAAGAAGTCTCCTTGTTCAATGTAATAAATAAAACTAAAACATAGCTCGGAGAATTTGGAAGTTTTTAAAAGGAAGATGGTAGTAGAAGTAAACTTTTGTACTTTTCTGATTGGTGTTACAGAGTGTAATGAGAAGAGAGTAACAAATAACATGCTCAAACAAAAAGTACAACAGAATGATTTTAAGGATAATAAGTATTGAATTATTATTATCATCTATAATGATACAGTGCCTCTTTTCTAATGTGGAAACTGAGTTGGTACTGTACTTTCAACACTCAGGGAGTACCAATAACCTAAACATAAACTGTAAGAAGCAAATGGAGTAATAATACTTTAATGTTTATGAGACATTCACTTTTCTTTATTATTATTTCCTCATATAGAATGGTTTGCACAGAAAGTTCTTTTGGAGGTAGTAACCCATTTAATACTCATGGTTTTATAAGGCAGGCAGGACAGTTATTGTTAATGCCCATTTAAGAGAAGAGGAAACATACTCCAAGAGGACAAATGATTTGCTGAGTTTGAGATGGTGGGTTGGTGCCTTTTTATAACTTGATGATAAAATACCTGTTTGTTGAACTACATCTTTGTGAATAGATTGAGTTTTTGACCTTGCTCAGACTCTTCTTGTCAACTGAAATGTTACCATTGCTCTTGATATATTTATATTTCTAAATCCTATTTTATTATTCAAGTCTTTTGATTAAAAGCAGAGGTTATATTTAAAATATTTAACAGTCTGAATGACGTGGCAACAACCAATCAGAATGGTTGCTGGAATGGGCACCAATTCATCAGGATGGCCCACAAACAAATGACAGGCCGTATAGATGTGTGTCAGCTGCATGTCAGCCCTATGACAGAAAACCCAACTCACAGTTTTAAGAAATTCAGGAGGATTTTTTGACACCCGTAACTTGGCTGTACAGAGATGTCCTCATGTAGACATAACAGGATCTAGAGATTCAAGTGATGCTCATTCTATCTCCCAGTTCTCCTTTTCTCTGTATTGACTCAATTTTTTAGGAGGGCTCTCTCTCCTTGTGGTGCAAGATGACTTGTAGTGGCTCTAGATTTAAATTCTTTACCTTCAGCAAAAATGCATGTCTCTGTATTGGTTGCCCAACAAAAGTCTTAGGACAGACTTTGGCTCTGATTGGTGCAAGCAATGGGGACGACAGTCAGGTCCAGCCAAATGGTTAGGCTAAGAGTGGAGTAGGAAGAGAGTTCCTGAAGGAAAATCAGAGGCTGTAACAAAAGGAAGGGGGAAAAGTGATGGCATATACCAAACTATAAATATCTACTCTACTTTCTCTTTCCTATGAACTTTCATACAACTTTATTACTTTCAATATTTTTCTAAATTATAAAATAAATATACTGTCATTTAGAAAATTTGAAAGATAGAGTAAAATATAAGAACAAAATCAGGCAAGACGTAGTGGCTTTTGCCTATAATTCCAGCACTTTGGGAGGCCAAGATAGGAGGATCTCTTGAGACCAGGAGTTTGAAACCAGCCTAGTCAACATTGCAAGACACCGTGTCTACCATTGAAAAAGAGAACTAAATCTATAAAGAAAAATACAAAAATAGGACATAATACTGAATTAGAAATATGAGTTTATTTCTAATTCATTATTATACTGAGGCATAGCCTATGTGGGTCAAGTTTACCTAGTATCCCTTATTAGATTTCTAACTCAGGTAGGCCCAAGACTCTACTTTTTGTACTCTGAGAGTCTCATGAAGAATTGAAGCGAAATTACAAGGTGTCCAGAGAAACAGCAGAATTCCTCCGGGCAGTAGCCAGTTTGGTGTCACTTTACTTTAGGATTCCAATTTTCAATGAGTTTTGAGGACCTGTAGATTCTTTGCTTTTGTGCCAGTATGAGAACATGCAAAAATATTTTGTTTATATTATATCCATTTTGGTTGTTTTAATCAGTGGATCAATCAGTGTATTGAATCTGTCACAATGTTAGAAAATGAAGTGATCTTTTGTTCCTTTCTCATGTTTTCGGTTACATCTTTTATTTCTCACGCATTGTTTTTTTTCATAACTATTCTTTCTCTGGCATCTCACCTCTTTTAAACATAATTATTTTAGAGTTTATATCCAATAAGTCTGATATCTGAAATTCTTGACACTCTGTGTTGTACTGTTTTTTCTGTTGACCTTTGTTCATGGGAATCTTGTCTCTCTGTGTGTTTTATAAGTTTGAATTGTGAAGTCATGGTTAATGGAACTTCATATGTGGGACTCTTGGGAGGAAGCCATCCTCCATGCAGGCTGAACATTTGCCTCTATTAGGTAGCTCAGCCTTTTACCATTCTGGGACCATTTTAAGTTAATTTGTTGGTTTGGAGTTTCTGAGACTACACATATTATATAAAATCAAATAGTCTTTCCAGGTTTGTGATCTGGTCCCAATTGCAACTCCTGTCTTGCTAGGCCACAAGGCTTTGCTTGTCCCTTGTCACTGTGGATGCTGCTAAACCTTAGCCTCTTGGTTTCAGGATCAGAAGAGGATCCAAGATTGGCCATTGCTTCAGCATCAGTCAGTTTACCACCCTGCTTTCTAGTAATTTAGTCTTTTTAGCTTTCTATTTCTCATTATTTATTTTCCCTTTTAAATTTAACAGATTTATCTTTTCATTTCTTTGATAGTATTATAGTATTTTGTATTGGTTTCATTCCTTTGATAGTATTTTGCCTGACTGTATTTTGTGACCAAGATAAGAATATGAACATTTTTTATAAATAGTCCCTTGATATTTGAAAATATTTTTACATAGTTAACCATATAACTATTTAATCCAATTAATTGTGCTATTTATTTTCTATCTTGTAAAATCTATTAAAGGTGGAAAGAGATATATTAAAGTCTTCCTCAACAATTTTTTTTTGTCTTGTTCTTCTTGTATCTCAGCAAGCTGTTTTTGGGGGATGTGCATGTGTGTGGGACTGTGCTATGCACTCTACTAAGGTTCATGATTTTTATATCTTTATTGAGTGTTGTGCCTTTTAATCTTCTAAATCTTGAATTACATAGTATAATATTTTACTTGAACAAATTGTTCAACTTACATTTATAACCAATTGTACATGTCAAAAGTAAAGTATTATCTTGTAAATTTTCCCTGTGTAAAATGAAGAATTTAACCCACTTTTACTTACTTTCATTCATTCAATCAAAAGATACTTGTTGAATACCTATCATGTTTCTCCAAGCACTGTTCAAGTTGTAAAAAATAAGGATAAAAGTCCCTGCCTTCTTAAGTTTAATTCTAATGGGAATTTCTAATGGGAAAACAGGGAATAAACAATAAGTAAATGACAAAATTTCCTTGATTCAAAAAAACACTTTTTTTCACATTTTAACGTCTTTGAAATCAGGATGCCTCTTACAATTGACAATGTATCATTGTTTAATTGGCCATGTCTTTTTTGGTAGACTATTTTTAAATGGTGAGCCTTATAATTAAGAATATATTAAATGAGTTAAATGACATAATATATCAAATAGTGATAAATGCTATAGAGAAGAATAAAGCACAGAAGGGGATGGGAATTTCTGGATAAGTCTTACATTTTTATTTTTAAATTTTTTTAAATTTTTAATTCATACATAATAGTTGTACATATTTTGGGGGTATACATGTAATATTTTGATACCTGTATACAATGTGTAATGGTCATATCAGGGTAGTTGGGATATTTATCACCTCAAACATTTATCTTAAGTATTATGTTTTTAAATAGGATGGTCAAGGGATGTTTTCCTAAGAAGGTGACTTTTGAACGAAGACCTGAAGGAGATGAGAGACTGAGTAGGACCAATGTGTATTGTTGCACAGGTCATGCTCTGCTTAACACTGAATGTTGCCATTTGTACAGATTATGTGAAGAACCTCATGACTGTGCTTGATAGCTATTGGAGAGAGCTATGTGGATATCTAGGGCAAGGTCATTATAGGCAAAAGTACGTTATGTACAAGGATGATGAGTCTTGAGTGCACCCTGGCATGTTCAAGGCATAGAGTGAGGGTGGGAACTTGAGGTTGGAGGAGGAGGTAGGACTTCGACTTCTGCACTGAGATGGGAAACCATTTGAAGATGTGAATAAGGCAACTGATAACATCTGACTCATATTTTCAAAAGAACCACACTGATTGCAGTGTTCTGAAGAAACTACAAAAGGGACCAAGGTAGGATCTGTGGAGGTGGGTTATCAGGATGACTATAGTAATCCAGGTATGAGATACAGGCGCCTTGGTGGGGAGGGTGAGAAGTGATCATCAGGGTCTGGATAGATTTTGAAGGTTTGTAGGGCAAACAGGATTTGCTAATGTACCTCATATGGTGAGTGAGAAAAAACAGCCGAGGATTTTTCAAGTTTTGGAGTCTGAGCAACTGCTCTCACTCCCCTATTTGTTTGTTTATATAGTCTAGGGTTTAAAACCCCAAAAATCCTTATAAAATTAATTTTTAATAAAATATTTTCATTTAAGTATTATCACTGATATTTAGGCTCAGTTTTTTCGGGGGTATTTTTTTACTTTTATATTTTATTTATTTTTTAATTTCAGCGTATTACAGGGGTACAAATGTTTAGGTTACCTATATTGCTTTTGCCCCACCCAAGTCAGAGCTTCAAGCATGTCCATCTCCTAGACAGTACGTACTGCACCCATTAGGTGTGAATATACCTAGCCCTTTCTCACCCCTTCACCTGCCCAACACCAATGAATGTTACTGCTATATGTGCACATAAGTGTTGATCAGTTAATAACAATTTGATGATGAGTACATGTGGTGCTTGTTTTTCTATTCTTGTGATACTCTGCTTAGTAGAATGGACTCCAGCTCTATCCAGGATAATATAAGAGATGCCAGATTACCATTGCTTTTTTGTGGCTGAGTAGCACTCCATGGTCAGTTTTGTAACCAAATTTATTAGTATGTTTACACAGCACTAAGTTAAACTGGTTTTAGTTCTCATCTGCTTTATTATTATCTTGGTTCTTGATTTTGAGTTATCTTTTGATTCCCAAGACTATTGCCATATCTGGTCTCCACCTACAACTTTCTACTCTGGATTTTGATATTTGCAATTTCCATTTGGGTATGGAATATGCTGTGTAGACAGTGGGAATAAGAATGATAACACTTTTATTTTCTCTGTCTACCTATATGATAGATATGGGTATGATAGAAAGATGGCCACTTAGTTTTCTGCTTTGTTTAAACTTCTTGTTTCTGAACCAGGAGAAAGACAAAAGGTGGGAAAGTGTCATCTACCTAGATATAGGAAGGCAGGCCTCCCTTTTTCTAGTGGTGTAGAAAAAGGTGGTAACGGGTAGGCCACTGATTTGGTCTTTCAGTCTGGTTTCCTTGACCTTGCAGTGAATATATTTCTCTGATTCTGAAAGCAGAGTGATTATCAGGTCTTGTTTTCAGTGTTTCTGTTTGCTTTTCTCTTGTTATATGCCTTCATATATTTTAGTGGGACAGTGATGCCATGTGTATGTCAAGGATAATTTTTTAGGCATTATTTTATTTTAAGCATCATACGGTGCCTTTAAATTTAACATTACTATAAATAGCTGCCTTAGTTGGAGAAGACTCCAGCTGAGAATAAGTTAACTTGTAAAGGGAACTTATCTGCATTGGACTCAGCATTCTGACTTTTAATAACATTTCAAAATGGTGCTATTACCTTCATGTATAGTTGTTACACGCAGCATTTGTGGAAAATTATGTATTGTATGACATCATATATAACACCCTAGTCATTTTTCCCAAATAGCTTTCAGTTTGTGTTCTTCTTGTTTAGGATTTGAAAGCAAAGTTACTCCCATATGTACGAGACCACATCTTGAATCCCAGTGGAAGACTATTGCTTTCATATAGACCCAGAAAAGAAAGAAGCTTATTCGGAAATTTAGGCTGTATCATTTGAATAGTGTGATAATGTGGTTTGTGGGTAATACCCTGCCCTGCCTTGGTTGCTTTGTGCATTGTCATGTTGCAGTGTATTTGTGGAAATTGCCTGTATCTGAGCTCCTATGCACTTGAGTGCAACACCAAGAAATAATTACTAGCTCTGTGGACTTCTTAGAATAGTACCTCTAATAATACAGCTTTTATAGTATATATAGGAATAGCCAATTCCTATATATGTATATTTGTATGTATTTTTTTCTATATTATATTTAGGAAAGTAAGTATTCTGGTGTCAATCTTTATAGGCAAAATAATATTGCCTCTTTTTAAATGTTGGTTAAGGCTAGTGCCAGCCCACCAGGAATGCCTAAAGCCTAGCCATCTGTCAGCAGAAGGAAAGAAGTGATACCAACTGAAAGAGAAATAGCCTTTCACTGAAGGGAGTTTTCCTTAGGATATTCTAGTCATCATTTGTGAGTTTTGCTTCATTGAACAATAAAAACAAAAACTGTTTTGTATGCTATGAACTGCTTAATCATGGCTTTATAATTCTGCAATGAAGATTTTCTTTTATGGGTGGTTGTGGGTTATCAATATTCTATTGAATGATATTTTAATAAAACTTAATAGAGTTAAGAGATGTATAGACGTACATCTAGCATTGTTATTTCCAGGATAACTTTAGCTAAGAAAATATTTTAATATCTTAGAGAAATAACAAATAATCCATATTAACTTTGCAAATAGCCACTTATCCAGAGAATAACAGTAGAAGTAGAGAAAATGGCAAAGGATAATGTCAATTTATTTTTATACCTTTATTCTTCTCCAGGAAGGACTGTGTGGTTAAGAAACTGGATGGGTGGTGAAGGTTTTCGGCCATTCTGTGAAACTGTTCTTTTGATTGAATAATATTATAAGTACATGTGTTAATTTTAAACACCTTCTATATTTAAAATCCTCTTCTATGTATTGCAAGAAAGTGAAGAAACGAATTTAATATAGTAGGGGAAATGACATGTTCTGGCCAAACCATGATAGAAAACAGTCAGAATCAACTTGTATTGCCATTCCTGTCTAGTTGCTAAAAAGATTATTTTATGGGAGTGGGCAGACTAATATTTTATAGTCTTTCTATAATATATGATTAATTTTCTTAATAAATCAAAAACAAAATCTAAAATCAAAAACAAAATCTCAGTACTAGTGTTAAAAATCTCTAAATTACTTTTTTTTTATTGTGTTCTAGAAGCAATTATGCATAATCTTCCATAAAAGTCTTTTAAACTCTGTAACTTTTAGGATAAGAAGTTGTTAAATTTCAATATTATAATTCAGATATGTAAAGTCTAATAAATTAGTTGACTAAGGAAAAAACTATGTTCCATTGGACACTGTGGATTATTCTTTTTTGTCAATATTAATTGAAGGGGTTAGAGAAAGGGGAAAATTAGACCACATTTTTCAGAATGACAGAAGCTATAAGAATAAATTGTATTTACCTTTGGGAAGCATTGAGGTACATGTTAGAAAAACAAGGCCGTTCATTTCTCTTATTCTTCACTCTTTGTCTCGGTTGGTCCTTTTCCTGGCTGTCACAGCCTAGTAACCTGCTGAGGTCTCAGGTGGGGAAGCCACAGTTGGCCAGCTGTTCTAAATAATCTGCAGAATCCATTATCTATCTGTGGACAATGTTGAGGACTGTAAGTATAGCCTTCTTTTAGGAAAATCTGTGCTACAAAGACTGAAACTCAAAAAGCAATCTCACAGATCATTATTCACACTATAAAGGCCTTTTTTTTTTTTTTTTTGGTTTACAAAAGGAATTACCCTGAGATTCCTGTAAAAATCAATCTCCCATGTGCACTAAAACACAAATTCACTACAACAATTTTTTTGACAGAATTTTCAGGAGGACCCATTGAGAAAGTAAGTACATTGAATTCTTTCTAGGCATTTTTAGGAGAGAGTTTTGATTGTAATTAAAGAAATGCTCAAAATTTTTATTCCTTATAGTTTTTTGTCACTCAGATCTTGGATAGGAGTTTTCATTCCAGATAGTAAATATTAATTAATATGTATTTTTCTATTGAATTGCTTCCATTACCCCCGAAGGATGGGTTTTTGTTCAGGAAAGTGATCACTACAGGTTTTTAGTAGAATGATTTACTCAGTGGCTACTCTTATAAATGCTACTTACTCCTGTAAGATGTTACGCCCCAAATTGTGTTTGCTTTTATTTTTTGTGCTCATGGGCTTGAGTGCACACACATACATACCACACACACGCAATTTTTGTAGTTATTAGAATGTGGATAATAATACTATTTCCTCGTTTAAAAAAGGAGGAATAGGAGATTTTCATATCTAAAAATTTAATATGGATGTCAGTGGGATATATACATGGGAATGTGAGCTATAGAACTGGGTGTTTTATTAGCAGTTGCCCATTTGGAATGCTTTCTAAAGCCAGGTTCAAATCTATTTTAAACAAAGGAAGATGTTTACCTTAAGAAGCTAAGGCAAAAGAGCTCAGTGAGGGACTGCTGCACAAATAAATACTAATGCTGTGGAATGTTATTTGCATCAGTCTATTCCTAAATATATTAATTTTCTCTTTTGCTATTCTAAATGCTCAATTAAATTCTTCAATTTTTTTTTCCTACGGAGAATAAATTGAACACAGAATTAGTTCCATCTGAAGGAAGAGTATGTCAACCTGTTATTTCTGGGCTGCATTATGTATATTTTATATACTAGCTTTAAAATGATTCAGTAATGAATTTTCAAGTCATGACATAAAGTAATACTGTTATTAATGTGTTGAAATATGTGGTTAAATGCGTGCTGATTTTAACACTAGGATTATCTTTTAATGGTTTATAATTATAATTTTCCCAACTATAAATTTTTACAGCACATTTTATTTTGAATCTATTTTCATATTTATTTATGCTACTATTAAAAAACCACACACTAAATAAAAAAATGGTTTTAACAGAGAGATTCAGGAGTAGGGCTATGCAAATTGGAGGTACAAGAAGACAGCATAAATTATTTATTAAAATTATTTTTTAATAAAGCTAATGGCAAAGAATTAAAATTTTATTTTGCTTTTATTTTATAAAGGACATTCTTATTAAGCTAGTGCTTTGGAAAATGCCACTTTTTTGGAAATGTTCATTTTTTGACAAAGTATTTTGTATTAGAAGTTAATAGGTTTATGTGGCAATAAAGGAATAGAAAAATAATGTAATGAAGAGCCATCTATCATTGAAATAAACTTTTTAGAACTTGGAAAATATTAGTCAGAGTAATGTAAACACTTTTTATAAACACTAAATTTATTATAGAAATGACACATTTCCATTTTTTTGAAATTAAAATTCAAAGGCCAAGACAGGGAAGTTTGGCCAGGCATGGTGGCTCGCAGCTAGCACTTTGGGAGGCCTAGGCAGGAGGATCTCTTGAGGCCAGGAGTTTGAGACCAGGCAGAACAAAAGCAAGACCCTGCCTCTATAAAAAAATAGAAAAATTAGCCTGGCCTGGTGGCAGGTGCCTGTAGTCCCAGTTATTCAGGAGGCTGAGGCAGGAGGATTGCTTTAACCCAGGAGTTTGAGGTTGCAGTGAACTATCATGATGCTGCTCTACTCCAGTACAGAAACAAAGTGAGAGGTTGTCTCCAAAAAACAAACAAAAAAAAAAAAAACAACAAAGGGGGGAGGGAGTTTGAGGCCATCAAAATCAGGGCCACTGCCACATATGCCCACATTTAGAAGGCTGGAGAACTTGATTCCTTTTTTAGTCTCTCTCTAGTGACGGAAATTCAGTGCTTTATATAGGAATTTGATATTCAAGGCAAACATAAAATTCTTACTTATGTATCAATAAAGCAAAATTTCTCTTCATAATTTAGCTATGAGAGTAAATTTATGATAGCAATTTATGCAATGAATACATTTATTATTTAAAACAAAAATACCTATAGGTTAAGATTAAAAGAGCCATCAGAGAAAAATGTGATGTGTGAACCTCATTTGGATCCCAATTCAAACAATGACATTTAAAAGGACATTTTTGAGATAGTGGGACAATTAAAGATGGATTAGAAGATAGACAATATAAAGAGGATTTTAAAATTTTTGTTGGGTATAAGAATAGTGATTATATTTTTAAAAATTTCTTATCTGTTAGAGATACATACTGAAGTATTTATAGGAGAAATAATATGGTGTCTGGAATTTGCTTTAAAATACTTCAAAAAAATTTGGAAGGGGATTGATGAAACAAGAATAGCAGAAAGTTGGTGATTGTTGAAGCTGGGTAAAAATGTTTAACATCTTTCATTAAAAAAAGTTGGAAAAAAAGTATCAGAATATACTCATTCAAGGGAGTATTATCCTTAAAAATAGTCATCTTGGGAGAGTTTGTGATTATTATATTGCATATTATATACTTATTCTAATGGTAACACAACTAGTTAAAAATAGTTCTGAAACACATCCTTTTTTTTTTTTTGTGAAACAGAGCTCACTCTGTTGCCCAGGCTACAGTGCTGTGGCATAAGCCTATCTCACAGCAACCTCAAACTCCTGGGCTCCAGTGATCCCCCTGTCTCAGCCTTCCTAGTAGTTGGGACTACAGGCATGCACCACCACATCTGGCTAATATTTTGTATTTTTAGTAGAGATGAAGTCTCACTCTGGCTCAGGCTGGTCTCCAACGAACTCTGAACTCCTGAGCTCAAGTGATCCTCCTGCCTCAGCCTCCCAGGATTACAGGCGTGAGCCACCATGCCTGGCCTGAAACACATCTTTTGGAATTGTGCCCATAATGGTGGAACTCTCAGGATTTGGGCCACATGGCTTATGTTAGAGTTTGAGTTCCAGAGAGAGCAAGGGAGGGTAGGAAGTCCTTTGTCAGCAAACAGAGCACGCAAAGACAAGAGAAAAATTTTAAGTCACAACTTATTTGGAAAAGTAGTAGTTCAAACATTGGGGAAGTCATTGCTAACACCTGGTTTAAAGAACCAGCAGAGGAATCAAATGCTGGATTCAAGATCTATGAGTTTGAAGTAGGGTAAAGATGAGATAGAGTTGAGAAATACTATTGAGCTCAAATAAGTTAAGGGTAGGGGAATGTTCCTAAATAAGAGCTATGAACATTGGTAGGGTGTCTATTGCTTTCTTAGGTGGGCTGGCGGGTGGGCGAGGGGTTAGGCAAAGAGCCAGCATAAGAAAATCAGGCACACTACTGTAGAATTGCATCTCACTTTGGAGCCTGGATTTGATCATCCAGTTTAGTCAATTTACTTCTAATCATTGAACTTAGCTCTGAATGACTTTTGCCTATTTTTACAAATTAGATACACTCTGAAGAAATGAAGATTTGCCACTCTGGACCATATTTAAAAGAGTATTTCACAGGTTCTGAAGGCCATTCCAAAAAAAGAGTTTGCAGAAGACTAGCAATACAATCATTGAAGTAAACATATGGCTTCCTTTCTTAAAGAGTACAAAACCTGTTTACATAATGTAAAAATTCATTATGTTTGTTAAAAATTCAGCCATATTACTTTGTGATTATAGCTCATAACTGCTGTTGCTTTGCAATTGCTAATTTAAAGATTTAGTGGTATAACTAAATTCTAATAATTCAGAGAAAAAGGAAGGGTATATATTTGTATGTGTGAAATATATATATATGTATGTATATATATATATATAGAGAGAGAGAGAGCAAGAGTGCTTTACCTCAGAGCAGCTGGCAGTTCTACCCCCTTACCTCCTACTCTAATGTAATCTGTCTTGGTTCTTATAACAATTGACTCTGTCATCGATTCATGTGAGAAGCAGCACCAACTCCTCTATAAGGTTGCCTATTCATTTATTGAATGCCATCTGCCTTGCCATATACCGTGGCATGAGAGTACCTTACCTGACCCTTGGGAACATGGAGAATAAATGCTGTCACTTCCTTCCCTTCCCCAGGGATCCCTCACCACTTAGCCAAACAAAGATGAGGACATAGCTTATAAACACAGAGTTGATGCTGACACACATTCTCGCTTATTCCAAAACAGATAAACAAGACCTCTCATGACTACGGTCTAGACAGAAATTGCAAAGGAGCCCTCTATCCTGCAGGGTCCCTCTTTTGTCGCCACCTTTGTGACCTGGAGATTGTTCTGCTAGTGACACTAGGTTGGGGAGAGGAGGAAGACATTTGCAAATGTTTCTTCTTTGTAGTTCTCACAGTCATACTGTACACCTGACATCTGACACACGAATGCATTATCAAATCATTAGTCCCCATCAAATATGTTGGGATTGTATCTTCTGTCAGTCAGTGCAGTATAGTTTGAGAAGAGAAGTAGTTAAGTGTTAATGGATTTGCTTTAGGCATTTCACAACCTATTGGTCCTAATTAGACTGAAAAAGGGTTGCTACAGAATTAAAATTTAAATAATGCATTTTACAGCTTTCATATATTTTTCCTAAACAAGTCAGTATGAACTGGAAAAAAAAAGATTTATCAAAATAATGTCAGATTTTACTTTTTCAAAACATAGGGCTGAGGTTTTATTTACAATTGATGATGTGGCTTTAGCAAATCTTAAAATGGTATTCTAAGCATAGTACATGCTTACACCATGTATCACCTAAATGATGTGGTTGCAAAAGAAATTTGAATTGATCATTAGAAACACAAAGGTATATCGTAGAAAAGCAGATTTCCCAAACAAGGAGCAGGATGTGATCTGAAACCAGCATGGATCCTGCTGATGTCAAACCTGGAGAAAGAAGAGCAGAGGGGTCGTTTATTATACCAGCTTTAATGAGCTTTCCCAGCAGCAACAGTGGAGGTACTTTGAAATATCCAGAACCCTCAGAAGCGACATTTGGAGAGACATACAGACGTTTGCGATAATCAATAGGAACAGTGGGGAAAGCCTTAATTAAAGCTGCTTCAGTTTCTTGCAATCCGATGAAGTTGAGATTTCAAATAATTGTAGTACAGTAAATGGGGAAAAGAAACGAAAGCTATTTGTCTCATATGCAGGCCAATTTTCCATGCACAATCAAATTTTACTTCTTATATTCCCTAACAGCTGCTCTAAACCCGTTGAGGATTCAGAAGCCATGATACAATATTAGTAAGAAAATTAGACTGGTGGCAAATCACAAGTTGCTTTCTGAGCAACACAGTAGGAGGTCAGTTAATATTAAATATCCACAGCCTGTACGCACACTCACGTTTCCTAGGAGAGTCTAAGCAAAATATAGCCTTAAGGGATACACACTTAGTAGTTTTTGCATAACAATAACTAAGATGCTGATACCGGTTAATGAAATTCTAATGCTGAAGAAGGGCCCCAAAGGCTCAGAACAAAGCTTTCTAGGAAAACAGGGATAAATCTCCTTGTTTAAAAAGTAAACAGTCTGTCTCATTTACTTATTTATTCAAGATATATTTATTGAGGGCCATCTCTCTGTCAACTTTGGATAGGCCCTGGAGATGTCCTAGTGAGAAAAGGCAGTCTGTCTCTTACCTCATAGAGCTTAAAGACTAAAGGGAGACAGATTTTAATGAAGCATTCACATAAATACATGTGTATTGGCAAATTGTGAAAATTGCTTTGAAGTAAAGATACAATAGAAGCATGTACAAGAGAAACTGACCTTGAACATAGAGGGCGATTAGGGAATATGAGAAATGACTAGGAATTCTAAGAGAAGGGGAATGCAAGAGAACTCTTTTTAATAAGAAAAGCATGTACAAAAGGTCTTGATCCAAAGGAGCATAGTGCTTTAAGAAATTTTAGAGGGGGAAAAAAAGAAATTTTAGAGAAATGTTTGGATGGCAGAGCCCTCCAGAATGTGAAATGAGATGGGGACACGTAGGCAGACACCAGACCATGCAGGCCACAAGAATTTTTTATCTTATAAATAATGGGAAACCACTGAAACTTAGGCAGAAGGGTGTCATAAGCCTTTTGAAACAATTACTCTGAGTAAAGAAGGCAAGAAGATTGCTACAGCTAGTGGCCCAGGAAAGAAGATGGCAGTTTGGAAAGGATGGTAAAGAAGTACATGGAGAGCCATGAGCAATTCGTGGAGAGAGATTTAGCAGGTAAAATACACAGGAATTAATAAAGTTTTAGATATGGGAAAGGTGGGGATAAATGAGAAGAAGGTGCTAAAGATGACTCCTCGATTCTGTTCTGTAATAGGATGGATGAGGCATGATTTCCTTGGATAGGGAACTCTGGAAAAGTAACTGGTTTATTACAAATTTATTTGGGAGAATACACTGAGTGTGGGGTAACTTTGATGCATGCAGGTAGAGATTTTTGTCTCCAGTTTGATCTGGATCTAAGAAAAGAGGTCTGGGATAGATATGTACATTTGCATGTCATTGAAATAAAGCTGGTAACCGAAGTTATGACTGTGCATGAAATCATCAATGGAAAGAGTAGAAAGTGAAAAGAGAAGGTAGATATGACTTAACCTGGTGGAATTATAATATGTAATATGGTGGTTCTCAAAAGATAGTCCCCAGTCCAGCAGCTTGAGAATCTCCTGTGAATCTACTGGGTGCGCAAATAAACCTACTGCATCAGAAGCTCTGGGAATGGAGCTTAGAAATATTCTCAGCAACAGGCCTTCAGATGTTTCTGATACACACTCAAAATGAGAACCACTTGTAATGGGAGGATGGACACATGTCTGTAAGGATTGCTGAGACTGAGCCACCTGCTGGAGGGTAAAAGGAAAACCAGGAGTGTGTGGGGTCATTAAGGCAAGGGAGAGAATAGTTCAAGGAGAAGATCAAGATCAACAGAGTCAAATATTGGGGGGAGAGCAAGTAAAATGGAGATCACTCTTCACTTTAGAGAAGGCTGTTTCAGTCAAGGATTGGAATGAAACCAAAACTGGAGTGAGCAGGAGGAATAGAAAGGGAATAATGAGTATAAACAACTCTTTTCTGAAATTTGAATAGGCTCTGAATCTGGAGGAGAACACGGGGATGCATTTTAAGATATTAATGTCATGAGCAGGTTTAAATGCTGATTGAAACAATCAGGTTGAGAGAAGTATAGAGGAGACAGGTGTAATCAATCAATAGTGAGAGTTTTTTGGAAAGCAAAGGGGATGGGTTCCAAACCCAGACGGAAAGACTGCATTCAGATCAACTTATCTCCTGTAGCTTCAGCCATGAGTAGAGGACACTGGCTCATACCATTTTCTCCTTGCACATTTTGCTCTAGCCACATGGACCTTTTTAAATTTTTTTGGTTTCTTGAGCCAAACACATTCTCCTTCAGGACCTTGGTTCTTGTTTCCCTCCTGATCATTCCATGACTGACTCTAGTCATTTGAGCCATAACTCTGATGGCATCTCCTCATACAGGCTTTCCCTGAGCACTGTATTTTATGTCTCTATTCTCTATTATCATCCCCAATCACTGCCTACTCCATTGTCCTATTTCACCTTCCTCACAGCACTTTTCTTGCTCTGAAATTATCTTATTTCTTCAGTAGTAGGTAACTCCATGGGACAGGACTTTGTCCTGTTCACAGCTATAGCTATAGTTTTTAGGACATTACCTGGGATGTGTGTAGTAGGCTTTCTATAAACATTTGTTGAAGGAAACACTAAAAGAATGAGTGTGGATATATCTGTTTATACACTTGATACGGGCAGTAGAAAGGCTTCTTTTTTTGCTGGATTCTATTTTCTCTCCAAGAAAAAAAAGGGAGGTCTTCTTCTGAGACCAAATGTAAGGGCTGTTGGAATTCTGCTTGTGAGTAGTGGTTTCAACTAGTTCAGAAGGTAAGAGAATAAGTAGACCACAGAAATCCAGCAAGAATCCTAGGCAGTACAGAGAATCAATTTAAGGATAATTGTGAAATTAGACTGGTACAAATTGCCCTGCTGAGTGGCTTTCTCCAGCAGTGTTGAGATAAATGGAAGAAGACGTGGAAAAAGCAAATGGTTGGATACATCAGGATTGGTATTTTTCTAGGTGGTGCAGCAAAATCCAGAGGCACGGGAGATTCTAGAGTACAAACAAGCACATTACTGAGTGTCCTAGACTTCAGGGCCTGACAAGTTTAAAGGATCATAGCAGGAATTGTTGAACAAGAAATGTGAAAGTTTGAAAAGTTGTAACCAAAGAGCAGGATGCCTGAATTACAGACGTTCTAAGAGTCACAGCTTCCATGATACCAGGAGGAATGTGTGGTTGAGGCAGAGATGAAATAAGTTACTAGAAATGAAGATCAATGAATTGGGTTTCTTACTTCTAAAATGTTTTGAGGTCCTGAAATATCTTGTAATCCAACTAGATATATCAAATCATAATACTTAACTAAAAATAAGAAAAGATAATAATTAACTTCCAAATCCTAAACTGTGAGTGAATTGGTATATGTAACCATAATGGTAGCATGTCATTTTTGTGTAGTCCTAGAGTTGCATCTTTGATGATGCAATGAAATCTTATTACTTCATTACACTAATTAAGATTCACTGAAAATCATTTAATTGCACACTTAAAATGGAGTAAACGTTTCCACCAAAACGAACAATTTCATTCACTGTCTCCTGTATTCTTCCATCACATCTTGTCACACTTCGCTGGAAAATTTTACTCATGGCCACCTCTTCCCGTTGAAAGAATGTGGTGACTAAGGGACTTTATTACTATACATGCCATTAAATATGAAGTGTCCAGGTTTGAATCAAAAGTGTAGTTATTCTATCTCAAACAAGAAGCAGTGCAATTCAGCAAAATATGCACCTAAACTATCGACACAGTTTTGCCACCTTAACAGTAGCTGGTTTATGTCAGCAGCGAAGAAGCCTGGAGAGCAAGTGGAGATGAAATCTCAAAAGGCGTTTCCACAGCTTGTTGAGAATTGAATATTTTTCCTTGCAAGAAATGGTCCAAAGCCTGGAAGAAGTGGTAGGCAGTCGTTGCAAGGTCTGGTGAATACAGTGGATGACAGAGAGTTTCCAAGTCCAGCCTCTGTAGTTTGAGCAGCGTTGTTTGTGCAACAAGAGGTGTACCATTGTCTGGCAAGAGTATTGTCCTGTCTCTATTGACCAGTCTCAGCTGCTTAATCATAAGCATCCTCATCATTTCGTCTGATTGGTTGCAGTAGACACCCGCTGTAATCGACTGACCAGGTTTCATGAAGCTGTAGTGGATAATACCAGCGCTGGACCACCACACGGACACCATTAGCTTTTTTGAATAAATATTCAGTTTTGGACTGTGTTTCCGTCACATCGTCTTTATCCAACCATTGTGCCAAACACTTGCAATTGTCAGAAAGAGTCCATTTTTCATCACATGTAACAATACGGTGTAGAAATGGTTCACCTTTATGTTGTGACAGTAAAGAAAGTCAAGCTTCGAGATGATTTCTTTTCTGACACTCATTTAATTCATGCAGAACCCATCTGTCCAGCTTCTTTACCTTGTCCATTTGTTTCAAATGGCCCAACATTGTTGGAATAGTCACGTCAAACCTCGCTGCTAATTCACATGTAGGTTGAGTTGGATTCACTTCCACTGCAGCTTTCAGCTCATCATTATCCACCTTGGTCTCAGGTCGCCCATGTGGCTCATTTTCAAGACTAAAATCACCAGAACGGAACTTCTCAAACCGTCAATGTACTGTGTGTTCATGAGCCACGTCCTTCCCAAACACTTCATTGACATTTCGAGCTGTCTGTGCTGCATTGGTTCCACAACGGAACTCATATTTGAGAATAACATGAATTTTTGACTTATAATGGTTTCACAAAAATTGCTCTAAAAAATTTGAAAGACAATCAGAAGCCAAGCCATGCATTTGAAAGACTGAGGATGTACTTTCACAAAGAACATAAGACAAGATGTGTCAAAGTGAAATGTTGGAGATACCAACCATCAGGCTCAGCACTGAAGGACATTGGACATTCCATGCTTGGTAACCTGTGTTCACTGGTTTCCTGCCATTTGCTACAATGGCTGCCTCATTTCAAGACGCTTAATAAATACCGTAAGTTGATTTAATACCGTAAAATTTATCCATTGAGTGCCCTTTAGGGAAAAAGTTTTAATTCAAATGTTGCTATTTCAGATACTGGTAGACTCTACTCTGACTTGCTTAGTCCTGCTTTTTGAAGTTCCTGCTTTGTTCCGTATGTTGAATTCATGTGTGCAGAGTACTTATAGCAAATTAAAATGTATTATTTGAGTCATGGAATATTAAATATTGAAAACGTCACTTTATAGACTATTAAGGTAACTTCATAGATACATAACTTCAAATAACATCAATTTTAGCTATTTGATAAAGTTCCATCTATTCCATTTGTCACTCAGGGTTTTGCCTGAAATCTGTACAAATGCCCAAAGCTGAAATATTTACTGAACTTTTTGCTGGGCCTGTGGGTCAACTAGACAATCTGTTATTTTTAATCACAAAGCAATTTTACATTTCAATCCAAATGTATATTTTCATTTCATTCATTGATTTTTGAGCTCTTCTGATTGATTTCTCTCTTTGCAAACTGTACTAAGATGCCTCTTTAGATTACCATATTGTGTCTCTTCTCTCTCTCTCTCTCTGTCTCTCTGTTTTGCTTCTGTTAATTTCTTACGGTGGAAAATGAACAAAGTGGAAATTATTAATGCAGCTGTTTTCCAGAGCAACAGTTACCTACGACCAAGATCCGAAGGTAATTCAACTACTAAATATAAATATTCACAAAGATCATGCTCAAAAAACTTGCTTCCCATCTTCTGCTTCGGGACTATGGAGCGGGGTCCGCGATGGGCCAGGTGCAGGTGGGCTATTTGGAGGGGGTCGCGGGTGCCCCCCAGTCCCCGCAGGGAAGAGGCCTGGGTGACATCAGCTGTCACTTTGCAGACCTCTGTCCTTTCACGTATCCATCGGCATGCGCCACCATCGGACACTCCGACTGCTCTGAAAGTGCATTAACTTTGTCGTCCCTGGTACTGGCGCCGAAACCGAAGCGCGTCTCGGTTACCTGTTCTCCAGCGTCAGTGACGTCACTGCTCCGTGCAGTAAAACCGGGAGGGCTGACGGCGGAGAGCAGGGCGGTAACAAAACCGAAAGGTCATGCTGAGGCCAGAAATAATGAGTCGCAATGAAAGCATACGATCCTGGCATTCACATAAAATAAAATCAACCCTGAAAATTCATAGCAAGCCCGAGGCTGCGCGGAAGGTGTGACGGAGACAAGCCGGCCCCACACGGACCCCGGGGAGAGCAGCGGCGGCCTCTCGGGATGGAGGATGGATTGTAAACTACTCGTATTTGCTGGAATTACTTAAAATGTTGAAATGGCAAGCGCACGTTGGCGTATATTTAGTGACTTCAGGGTCCTGACATGTCATTGGTGTTCGGTGACAACACCAGTGGGCGCATCTGTTCGGAATCTTTCTTTCTCTAGCGTTGCAGACGCAGCGCTGTTCACGGCACGCGCGCCTCTCCTGGCCTAAGGCTCGTCTTTGTCGCCTGGCAGGTGCACGCAGGTATGTTAGGCTGAACATGCGATCGTTTCTTTTTTGCAGAAATGTAAATCGACTATTTCAAAGCATTTTAAGCCCACCTCTGGGCACGCTGGGAAAAGGATGTTGTGTGATTCAGCCCCTTTGGTAGGGTAAGGCAAAGTAAAACTCGTTCCGCACCGATGTACGATTTCATCTCTCAAGATCCATCTTCAGCACGTGGGACTGTCCTGCGTCTTAGTCACTGTGAAGTTGTACCAAGCCTCGAGCAAGATAAAGGTCAACGCACACCTTGACGTGTTGTACCAAAGTAACAGAGCTCAACAGCAAAGACAAGATTTTAAAAGCAACCAGAAGGAAAGGACAGATTGTTATACTTAGAAGTTAACAATCAGGATAATTAGACCTGGCTTCTCACCTGAAAATATGATAACGTGTCTCTACGTGGTGAGTTAGAATAACCGGCCATACAGAATGGCACGTCTAACTGTTCCATCGTGCAAGAAGGGTGGGATGAAACTGTTTGCAGATGCAGGCCGAGAGGGGGAACACCGCTCGCTGAAAGAAGCTATTCTGCTAAATAATATACTTCACAAAATAAGAGAAGGAACCCAGAAATGCAGGGAGAAACTCCAAAGGGAACAGTCAGAGCAGCGACTGGCCGGCACGCTGGGGATCTGAACGAGAGCGCACAGCAGGGAAGGAGGACTATGATGATGCCATGAGGGTGACGGCAGCAAGAAATCATCCCGGAAGCACAGCAGACGTGAAGGGTTCACAGTCTCAGAGATTTTTGTACTGTCAATAAACGCATAAAAGGGACTGTTAACCTATAGACTTGGCTTAACCTGTAAACATAAACATCGAGCAAAGAATTCAAGGATGCAGAATTTTCTTCCTCATTTCGACTCTGGCCGGGTTAATTACTCTGTGTCTTGGAGATGAACAGAGGCTTTTCAGAGCAACATAGACAAATGGCCAACAAACATGTGAACAAATGCTCAACGTCACTGATCATCGGGGAAATGCAAATTAAAACCACAGTGAGATGTCACTTTACCCCCAGTTAGAGAATGGCTCTTATTAAAAAGTCTGAAAACAGCAGACGCTGGTGTGGGTGCAGAGAGAAAGGAACGCTGGCACACTGTAGGTGAGACTGCGAACCCGTGCAGACTCCGTGGAGAACAGCAAGGAGACGCCTCAAAGAACTAAAAGTGGACCCACCATTCAATCCAGCAATCCCACCATTGGGTATCTACCCAAAGAAAAAGAAGTCATTTTATCAAAAAGACAAC